>JARHVA010001289.1:3567500-3607500 GCA_037957365.1 Torreya grandis
TATCAAAAAAGACAAGATGGCACTAGGATACACCATAATAGTTACAATCAAAATGAAGGAGACTATCAACTATTGAAAAAGGGTGTCAAAAATATAGATAAGTCTCTCAAAGATGATGGCCCATGGTGGTGATGGAAAAGATAAGCAACTAACGAAGTGAAAAGGTGCCTAAAATAGAGCACACAAATGCATATAGATGGACTAGGTTGAATGAGCAACCCCCCTATGTACTTTATAAATTAGTTTGAGTATAATATAACCCATACATAAAAAACATCAAATGGAGACCAGGAAGACATTGGGCTTCACCAGAATAGATCTAAATGAAGATACTATCGACCTATCAAATAAACCATCAAGAGAGGCGTGCTCCAAAAATAAAGGATTGAAAAAGGTGTCCCCATAGAAGAAGGTGAGGCGATAAGAAGGGGCATCAAGGAGATAAGACAAAACTACCAGTGTGTCAATGTACTAATGCATGTTGTGGGCTGATAAAAGAGTGTGAAAAATGGAAAAAATCCATGATGTATGCAAAATACCCAAAAAATGATCAGCAACCAAAAAGAACAACATGCAAATCACATGTAATAAGATGTCAGGCTCAACCGAAAATGCATCCATGAGTGTGTACATGAATTACAAGGTAGGGCCCATAGTACATAAAACCACATAATAGTGACTATGTACACTCAAGAATAGGACGTTAGACTCAGCTAAAAATTCATCCATGAGTGTAACAAAATATGATAATGCACAGGATCAATAAGGAAGTATGTGTTGCCTATGAAGGGGTTTGACCTTCTACCAGATCGGGCCTCACCCTCAATATTTGATAAATGAAAGAGATAAGGTATTCACAAAAACAATAATAATCCCTCTACAGATGCTCAAAAACATGGCAAAATGTGTCACCATTGAAATGTCACCACACAATGTAAGCAATCGCAACACAACCAATGCAAAGAGACCCCCAAAAATGTGGCACTTTATATTTTAGTTCATTTTACAATTTAAATAAGACCATTGCATGGTAAATTTAAAAACATCAACTTTTGAAAAAGATGGTGCTCAATTTCAAGTTACCGATCCAAAGTTATTAAACAAACAATTTTCCATAAAATAAGCCTATTTAATAAAAAATTTGCACTAAAAATTAAAAAAATGCACCATAGGTAAGGGAACCTAGCCTTCCAACTACTCATTAAAATTGACATGAAATCAGGAATCTCTCAAGGCTAATAGGAGTAAAGAAAACCCAACCCAATTACCTCGGTATGCATGCAAGGGTGTTGATTCCCTCTTTAAGTAAAAAATATAGCTTAATAAGGAAAAAAAAGAAATTTCCAGCTGTCTTAAGAGGAGTGGATTACAAGTGTATTAACTTGGTTGGGCCCTCAAAAAAATCTCTAGGTCAGATCATAAAGTGAGACGTTGAGGAGAATGTTGTCTCTTAGTTCCAATGTAGAAAATTTTGGATGTAGATTGGTGCCAAGGTAAATAGAATAACAAGTTGTTCCTATGATCAACATAGACTTGAAAAATAAAATAGATATAGAATATTATTTCGAGTGCCTCGTTACTCCTCTCCTCGAAGTGTTCTACCACTTCTACGCACCACTTTTGCAAAAAAAATCCTACACACTAGATCCCAATGTAGCCAGTAGATGATGCCAAGGCTAATTACAAAAAAAAATAATGGCCTTTTTTTCAAAGCCACACTGCTGATAACCCAAAAACAATTTCCTAAAATGCCTTAGTAGTAAAGAGCAGCTAATCAAAAGATATCACATTTTGGTAAAAAGACATAATTTTGTAAAAAAAAAATGAATTTCTCTAAAATGACTATGCAACTTTTCAAAAAAAATGCATACATGGCTTGATCTACCCTTATCAGATTAGCAAAAATAAACTTTGCAAACTAGATCTAGAACAAGCAAGCTTTTGACAAGAAGGCCAAACTGTTGTAGAAACCATGGATCTATGTTAAATCGTGAAAGAGTTATGAATCTTGCAGTGAGAGAGAAGGAGAGGACTAGAACCATAGCATCAACTCAAAAAGAGAATAACATCAACTCAAAACTTAGACCGATGCAACCATATTCTTGAAAAATAAGATCCACAGATCTATTACAAAACTAACTAGATCTTGATGCCAATGAAATGAAAAGAAACTTAGCCAATAGACAAATAAGCCAAGGTCTTAAAAAAGCATTCCATAAATGATAAACTAAGAAATATAAAACTATGCATTGCATAAAAATTACAGATCTACAATGGAAGGAAAACTTACAAGCTGAGTAATGACCATTGGAGGGAGGCTTTGATACCATGAAAGAGTTATGAAAACTTTTAGCCAAGATCTCTCCAATGGCTCATTACTACATCGATTGATGTTTTAGCATTGCACAGGAAGAAACCAATTGAACACAACACAATTTTTATATTCAAATGACATGAGTACAAATCATTACATAAAAGTATGAATATTACAAATCAAATCTCTTGCTTATATATGCAAGGCAAAGCAACAAGAAGGTTAAACTAGCCAATGTGGGACTAAACCACAAATAATGTTAAATAGTGCTAAATAGTACACGTAGCAAACATGAGTAAAATATACTCTAATAGATAGATACATAATATAGTTCGAAAGAAGAAACTTACATCACATACAAAAATTTCATAGGCTTTTAGAGCATTGCCTACAGACTATGGATTTAATTATTAAATAAGATAGTTAAATGATAGATTTTTTGTCATATCAAAAATATGTCATTCCCATCATATCTGAAGCTTTTCAACCAACGAAAACTTATTTGACACACTCATTGGTATGTCTTCTTCATCTTCATATTTTAATTTAATTTCTAATACAAAAATATATTATTATTCATATTAATTTAGTATACTATTTTTTTTTAAAATTTCATTTAAATTTATTAAATATTAATTTTAATTAAATGTATTTTTAATTGTTTATGGTTATTTACCAATTCGACTTTATTTCAATATAATAAAGATTAATATATTTTAAAAAAATTCTTATATAAAAATCAAATTATTATTTTTAAATCATTATTATATACAAATTAGTAATATAAGTGTGATTAATTAATTAAAATCTAAAAGTAACAAACCCAATTAAGATAATTGAAAAATAACATTACAATTTCTTAAGAGTGTCCAACAGAGAAATATGCCACACACTACACATAAATATCTATGGGAATTTGAGAAAAGACATTAAAATGTCACTCCTAACATAAATTGCATCTATTTATCATGCTCAATTATAATTGCAACTAGAATGTGATTTTTATTCTATCATTAATGGAAGAATAAGAAAAATTGGTGAATGCTCATTATTTAATTTGAACATGTTAACTGTGATGTATTTTTTTAAATACATATTATAAAATCCCATCATAGTAATTCAAAGTATCAATGCAAAATGTGTATGAGGACAAGTAGAAATGTACAAGTATAGGAGAATTAAGTTGTTAGAAAGGATAAATAATGTTTGTATTAACATGTTCATAATTTTTAAATCTCAAAAGTCTACATTTAGTTTTACTTTCTTCTTGTAACAAAACAACACATATCTAAAACCCTCTTGAATCATTTTATTTCCTATATCTAAGAGCCATATTCAAATTTTATAACTCCTTATTGTGACTACCTTTCCTTTTGATTTTAACATAGGCACCTTCCTCACCGACATCAGGGGATATAGGAATGGTGAATTCAACTGAATCAATAGGTTGAGAGTTCTTGAAAGACACCCAATATTTTAAACCCTTGCTTAAAGCTGTGGAAAATATATTATCAACCTTCGGTGAAGATTTCCCTATTTTACATTCTTCTTCATTTTCCAAAGGATCCACACCTAGTTCTATATCCTTTTGAACTGGTACCCATTAATCCTTTGGCATTTTAGGTACTAGACTTTCATTACCACCTTCCTCATTAACACTATCATCAATTCCACTTTCGTACATTAGTTCCTTCTACCAAGTGACCCCTTATTATGCTTGGTAAGACCACCTTCATTGGCTAAGTGGTCAATATTAAAAATTTTATGACAATAGAAAGGCAACCCCTCAAAATCAAGAGATTGTTTATGAACTTGATTTTCAACTTTCAAGTTAATGTACATAGGAAGCCCTACAAAAACATTAAGATTATCCAAGATCCAAGCATATGTATGATTTTTCATATTTCTGGGGTTGAATTTCATTAATAAAAATTATCCCTAAGTGTTACCTATAGCTTTAAGGCAATCTTCAAACCAAAACTAAAAAGGTAAGTGAGGCAATCTTACTCAGGTTGGTCTGATATTCAATGTCTCATTTAAAGGGTCAAAATGGAGTCCAAGACTTATATAGGAGAACATTTAAATTCTAAATTTATAGGATATCTAAAAATATTATCTCTTTATCTTGTAAAATACTAAAAATAATAACAAAAAAACCTCTTTCATAACATAAAATGTTAAGAGTACCTTCCATCATGGGTTCCCATTTCTTTGTGATCCACTTGTGAAGGTCAGGGAGAGTAGGCCAAATATTATAGAAAACAAAAAACCATTCCTCTACTTACTAGAAGATCCTCTTTGTTTATCACTTTCTATAATTGTTATTCTCGAAACTGAACTAAAGGGTTTGAGTTTCCTAAGACCGAGGGTTTTTGGTTCCTAATCTATCTTTTCTTAGTAGCCTCCACATAAGAAAGTTGTCATTCCTCTTTTAACAACCTTGTTATCCAATCTACTACCGCATGTAGAGAACCTTCCCCATAGACCTGGTCTTTACTGATGGGTAATAAACCCTATATCTCCACAAAAGGATCTAAATAAATGCATGTCTCCCCTATCTTTTTAGACTCAATATTCCCTTTGTGCAATATATATGAATTAGTGTCTAGGTCACCATTCAGTTTGAAAATACCTGGAATACTAGACCTTCTATCACCTCAATGAAGGATATTGTTATCACCACTCTTAGCTAGAATTCTACCAAAAATTTCCACCCCTATATTTACCCTTGATGTAGGATCCTCTAATGGTATATATTGTTTATGGGAATTATTTTGGTCTTTAGATATGGTAATCCATACTTCCTTAATCACTACAGGTTATTTAGCTGAATCGTTATGGCCATCACTACCTATCCCTAACATCATAGGCAAAGTCACTACAACCAACCCTAACCCTATCATCGCCTCTAATAAAATATTATGATATATTGATTGTGCCATTATATTAATTATATTGATATTTATGAGGCCTTTACATATTAACAAATTCTAAAAAATAATTGTAATAGTTCCAATAAAAAAACTAATGCTATGGAGTGTGTTTAAGATAAACTTATGTGCTTTAATGAATTATCTAAATGTCAATTAGAAAATTAGTTATTCGAACAAGATGAAAAAATTAAAATAATCAAAGTATTAACTTAAAAACTCACTAATTCCAAAAGTGCTTGAAGAATCTCTATCTCCAAGAAAAGAAAATAATCTATTTATTTTCTTATTCTTTTTTTTCTAGATAAGTCATTTCATATCTTAAAAATTATATGGTGAAGAAGAAAAAATGCTTCAATGTTTATTCATTAATAGAGAATGTGAATATATATAATATAAAAATAGTTGAGCAGTTACCAACTCTTCAACTGCAACTACCTAACCATCAAACCACAAATTAACAAAGCAATTTGTTATTTTAAAACAATGTTATATTTAAAACTGTGCTAACATTCCCCCCTTTATTACATTATTTCTATAAATTTACACCCAAAAAAGATCAAATTTCACCTTTCCAAGTGATTTGGTGAGTATATCTACTATTTATAAATTTATTGGGTAGTACTAGAGATGACTGTGGTCGTTAAATACTTGTTCTCGAATGTAATGGCATTAGACCTCAATATGTTTGGTTCTTTCATGAAATAATGGATTCCTGCCAAGCTTTAACACACCCTAATTATTTTATAAAAATATTGGTGCCTGATCTTCAAGAATTTCCACGTCGGATAGAATGTAATGTAACCAAATTTATTCACACACAACTCCTAATATAACATGATATTCTACCTATATGGATGAGAGGTCAATTACAAATTACTTCTTACTAATACACGAAATCATTCCAAATTTGAGATGAAAGATATATCCAAAATTTTATTTCCTATCATCAATAGATCCTACATAGTCTGAGTCTATATAACCCAGCAAGAACAAATGTGAGTTCTTATTGTATTCCAAACCATAATCTCTTTTACCTTAAACATATCTCAAAACTCACTTTGATGCAACCCAATGACATTTCTTTGGCTCCTACATGAATCTCAAAAGATAGCTGACAACAAAACATATGTTTGGTCTAGTATATGTCAAGTAAATGAGATCCCCAATAATTTGCATGTATTGAGTTCCATCTACTTGAGCTGAATCTTCAAATCAGGATAGTTGTAAACATTTCTCCATCGGAGTTGACAATGGTTTATAATTTGTCATCCCATATTTCTCAAGTAGTATCTTGGCATATTTCATCTATGAGATAAAAATGTAATTTTTTTTCCATATCACCAAGCCAAGACAATAATAAATTATCACCAAGTATGTCATGTCAAAGGATTTATTCAATTCATTTTTCACTTCTTCAATAAAATCATTTGAGATTTTTATGATCACAAGATTATCCACATAAAAAAAAATAAGGACAATCTCTATGCCTACCTTCTTGTTATAAAAATTTAATTATGAGGGGCTACGAATGAATCTCATACTACAATAGATGATAATCTATCTTAATGTACTATTACCTTGGTGCCTGTTTACATCCATAAAGTAAAATTGATTAGATGGCATACCTTCTTTAGATGTTGTTCATTAATAAATCCTTCTTGCTAGGACATGTACACTTCTTCCTTGAGATCACCATTCAAGAAATAACTCTTGATGTCTATCTACTGAAGCTTCCATCCTTTTTATGTTTCCAGTATGTAAAAAACTCTGATGGTTTTGATATATACAATGGGTATAAAAGTCTCCTCATAATCAATTCCTTCTTTCTGAGCATAACCCTTTACAATAATTCATGCTTTATATTTGTCTATGGATCCTTCTTCCTTGTATTTTGTTTTGAAAATCCACTTGTAGCCAATGGGTTTCTTTCCTATATGCATATATACAAGTTCCCAAGTCCTATTTTTTATCAGGGAATCATATTCAACATTTATGGCCTTCATCCACTAAGGTTGAGATAATTCCTCTCAATCTATCTCTAGTTCACTATTGTCAACAATTGAACTCATCCATGTGATAATAACCTCATTTCTCACCTATCTTCTTATCCAAACTCCTGATGAAGTATCTAGAATAGATTTTAGGTGTGATTTCTTGATGATGATTTCTACCCATTTTAGATGTCTACGCTATTTCTAGTTTGATGAAGAATTGTCTTCTAAATTTCCAAGATTAATGAAAAAATCTCCTTGCAACTCATCTTCATCATGCTCATCATCCGATTATGGAATGAACTTATGAAAGGTGGTTAGTTTTGATTCATCTTTATGTGTTAATGAGTCGAATAATGACTTATCATAAACCACGTATCAAATTTATTAAATCTTCCATGTCTCTAGATCCATGAGATGATGTGAACTTGAGGTAGTATTTTACCCAAATAAGATGCCCTAGAATGCCTTTGATTTGATCTTATTCCTCTTTTTATATGGGACATGCATATATGATGTACATCCAAATAATCTTAGATGGGAAATTAAAGGTTTATGACCACTCCATACCACTTCTGTTGTCTTATCTTGCAATATCTTCATAGGTACCCTATTGAGAAGATAAATGCTTATCTGAACTACTTCTACCCAAAATGGCACCTCTAACTTCATAGTGGAAAGCATGCAATGAGCTATCTCCATGACTAAACGAATGCATTTTTATACAATTCCATTTTGTTAAGGTGTATAGGGATTAGTCAAGTGTTTTTTGATTCCATGTTTCTTCAACAATGCCAAGAACTCCTTTGATATGAATTCCCCCCTCGATCTAAGTGGAGGAGATTAAGAGGCCTCCCTGAGTGAGTCATAA
Organism: Torreya grandis; assembly: GCA_037957365.1. NCBI lineage: Eukaryota > Viridiplantae > Streptophyta > Pinopsida > Cupressales > Taxaceae > Torreya > Torreya grandis. The sequence goes on from JARHVA010001289.1 coordinate 3,575,610, forward strand.
TAAGATGGTAGAAGACCTTAAAATGATTAAAGGCTTCACTCTTCTTCTTGAGAATTAACACCCAAGTCTTGTGAGATAAATAATTAATGAATAATTTAAAGTACTTGAATCCTTGAAAAGAGGTAGGCATGGGTCAGCATAGATCAATATACACCACATCAAGAGATTTATGGCATGAGTGGAATTTGGCTTGACCTAAACCCTATGTTATTTTCTTGCAAGGCATCCAGGGCATATAGGAGAAGAATGAGAAGACTGATGAAGGCCACATACCGTTGCCTTATAATTGAACTGATATAGGGAGCCAACATAAAGGTTATTTTATTGATAATGCTTGCGGGCATTATATTCAATCGTAGAGGTAGAGAAAGTACATTGGATGAAACTACATCTAGTGCAAATAAATGATCCTTCAAAAAAATTCTAATAGTTACCTTACCTTCTCGTGAGAGGAGACATGATTTGGTTCCATTTTTGATGAAGAGCTCCACCTTAACCTTATGATTCAATAGTTAACTTACAAATAAGATATTTGTTATCAAAATGGGTACATACAACACCCTTATGAGAGTCCAGCTTCTTATCCTGAGAGGAATGGTGACAATCCCAATTCCCTCTATAGCATACTCCTTGTCACCTGTGATTTAAACCCAATATTCAATGGGTTTATTATTCAATGAATCAAAGAGATCCTTGCATCCTATCATATTCTTGTTGGCACCTAATTCAATCAACCAAACATTGATTGTTAGTGATGAGGTCTGGGAGATAATAACTACATTCTTATATGTAATGGAAACTGGTACTTCCTCTTTAGATTCATCATCATGTTCTGGTTACTTTTGTGCCACTACATGTCCTCATTACTTCCATCACTAAGGATGTATTTTTGATTTTTGTGAATTATCTATACTAGATGTGCCATCTTGAATGGATGTGCCTTGAGTAAAGGTATTATACTAGTAGTGATCAGTGTCATGCATATTGGTGCAGTAAATATGATAGCACCATTTTACCTTATCAGATTTCTATTATTTTTTTGGCTTGTTTTGTGGTGATTTCTATAACTTTGGACCATGTTACTCTGAAATCAATGCTTTGTCCTTGAACTCATCTTGCCTGGATGGCTTCTTCTTGTCAAATCAAAATTCACCATTTCTTTAGAAGACACTATTTTTATTGCAATGTTTAATGTCATGATGAATGTTCAAAATTGAGATGGGAAATCTCTTAGTGTGATTTTAATCAATAGTTTTTCCTCAACATTTTCTCCAAATGCAACTAGATATGCTTGAATTTATCCCACCTAGCATAAGAACTCCTTAACTTTCTCACCTGGTTTCATATTGAGTCTATGAAGTATGACCTAGAGATGGAGGACCTTTGTTTGGTTTTTCACCTCATAGATAGTGGATAGAGTGTCCCAAGCCTCTTTTGATGTCTGTTCATCCCTAACATGTAGTTGAATGTCATCAGTGATATTGAGATTAATCAACATGAGGGCTTTAGCATCAAACTTGTCATAATTCATCTTCTCATGAGTGCCAGTAGGATGAGTCACTTTGCTAGTGAAAATGCCCCATAATTATTCAAATTGAAGAATCATACACATCTTCATCTTCCATGCAAAAAAAATTGGCCCTTTGAGGAGATGGACATTAGATAAGAGTAACTTTGGTACAACCATTATCTTTCTTATTTATGCAAGATTTCACAAAGCCAAAAAAAATAATACTTTATTATTTTAAATCTTTTGTATGTATAAACACATGTACCCTATCAAATTTAGAGAAAAATATTTTTCAAAGACAAAATGTGGCACATAAATGGACTCGGTATGCTTGTGCAATCAAATATAGATGCTTTTGGAGGTGTTATTCTTCATGTTCATCATTTTCATCATAACCTTCATCATGTTTTGTGAAATTATTTTGTGCCCATCACTTCACATTAAACAAAAAAATTTATTAGGCCTTGGAAAACTAATTTGTCCAATTGGATATTAACAATTTTCTATAGGGTAGCTTATAAAGAAAAATAAAATCTAGTGAATTAAATAGAATCCATCAACTTTTTCAGCCATTCAAAATGATTTGCATAGTTTGCATTTGATACTTATCACCAATATTTGAATACTAATGATACACAAGACTTTTCCCTTGAGCTTGTTGATTCAAATTTCATGTATCTTAACACATGGACACACATATTGCTCAAGCAAATAAAAAACATAATATAATGAATAAATAAAACCTTTTTGAGCATGACAACAACACAAACTAATCCTGACATGCTATCTCTCCTCCACATAACATTATTAATCCATTTAAACTATGCATCGAATTTCATTCTCATTACATGTTAGATCATGAATTTTTCCAGTTTTATAACGTACATGCTGTCAACCATTATCTCTCAAAATGGATGGAGTGTAGGAAATTGAATCTATTCTTCTTTATCTTGTATTAGAGTGACACAACATAAGAGTGGTGAATAGAGAAGAACATTTTTGAATAATTATAATGATTGAGCTGCATATCATATGGGCTAACTATGACTCGAACCTAGGACCTTTCATTTAATGCTAGAGTGCTCTACCAACTGAGATACTAGCCCCTTTATGGCTAGCCAATAATTGCTTTGGATGTGGCTTACTTCCAACATATGGAACATGTGTATTTATTCTATATTTTGTTATATATCATCTCATATAATTTTGTATATAGATAATAATTCATATCAATGGGGAACATATTAGGGTATTTTTCCAAATCAGAATAAAAGGCTTACAAGTGCCTTGTTTTATAGCAGGAGTTAGGATAGGTAGAGTTATTTCAATTCCTATGATGCTCTTATCACACATCCTCATTTGGATGTTAGGATGTGTATCTAAAATATTATTAAAGTAAGCTAATGAGGGACCCCCTTTCCCCCCCAATGTATACTACTACCTATCCCGAAATCCTAATATTTATTGATTAGAAAAGGGCAACTAATTTATTGAATCGCTTGTTTGTATTTTTTAAAAAATTATACAAATTTATTGCACAATTATATATTTATACAAACTAAATTTAAAATAAATAAATGATATATTTTGGAAACATGTTAAGAATGTGTGCTACATATTCCAAAACAAATACCTAATGAAATCATAAATAGTTCTTAAAATACTCTATTAACTTATTATATGGAATCTCCATTTCACCTATGCTCATATCTTGGTTAGTATGGATGTTTTTTAATTTCCTACATCCATTGATTTGACCTTTTATAATCGTAGTTGGACCCAAACTCTAGGCTCTGAAAGATTATCGTTCAAATGTTTTTATATAGGTAATATGACTAGTTCTTGTCACATTTATAGAAAAATAAATGTAAACCTCATGGTGGAAGGATGCCCTTCTAGACCATCTCATGGTGTTTGATTCTAAGAGTGAAGATAGGGATATTCAAAAGAAAGAAGAGGTGAAGTTTGTAGAGCTGGATTAGGGAATTTTTAGAGCCTATGTGGGTAAAAAGATGAAGTCCTCAGGTCCAATGACAGTTGCATTTCCAAAAGAATATTTTTGTTTGAAAATTAGTGATACTATGGATTCAAATGAAGGGATTTTGGCTAGGTTTTTATTTAAGAATAAAAAATTCCCTGAATACCCTTGAAGTCTTTGTTCCCATGTTTTCAGACTTAGGATAAGGTGAGGTTGGATCATAGTAAGCAACAAAAAGGAAGAGGTAATAAGGGGATGGGACCTCTGAACTTGACCCTTATATCCTAAAAAGAAAATAATTTAGTAGGGTCATAATTATTTTGAGTTTATTTTGTGTACTTTTACAATTTTGCAACATTATCATAGCAGAGTCACAACATGTCTTAACTAGTTTCATTCTCCACTGGTAGAAGAGCTTCATTAGGATATATATATATATATATATATATATATATATATATATATATATATAATCTTTCTTTAAGTTGTATAAGGATGGGACCCTTTCAAAACCTCACCTTTAATAATAATTTAAAAAAAACTTACCATGGTCTATTAGACATTTAAAAAACATATCATGATAAAAGAACTAAAATATCCATGTTGATTTTATGAATACCTTTTGTATGCATGTTTTTGTAGTTACAATGAATTTAAGTGTTACCAATATAATCTCAACATATTCAGGATTATGTAAGACACGCTAGGTCTTGAAATTTGAGAAGTATTGGGCTAAGCTATTACTTTTAATGTGCAAAACAAGGATTAAAAATTCAAAGTGAAACATGCCTTTTTCTTATAAACAAAATTAAAAAATGAATATGAAGAATACATACCAATGAATATGTCCAATAAGTTATTTGATAGGGATGCATGAATCTTGTACAAAGTGAGATTTGTATTTGAGTTACTAAAAATGAAAAAAAATGTTGTTCCCAAAATATTACTTATCCAATAATGATATTTTGAATTTTTTAATAAAGAAAGAGATGTATGATCAAGTTGTGAAATTATACAATCCTTGATGTTGTAAGACCATTTTTATTGTTTCCTTTAATTAAAACTATAATAAATTAAAAACTCCATTGGGATATGTAGCATATCAATAGATTGGATATGTAGAACTAGGTGATTATGATTACTGAGATTTTAGGGGCAGTTCTATTGTCATGGCCATAGCATAGATCTATCATCATATTAAAAAAGTATAATTTTCATTAGAAAGGGATTAATAATATTAATTAGAACTATGATAAATTAAAACCTCTGATGGGATATGCAATGTGTAAATGCATTGGACATGTGGAACTAAGTGATTAAAACTAGTAAGATATAATCAATAAAAATATCACAACTGCTATAAAAATTTGAGATCAATGGATTTTTTTTTATTAATAGCATTTAAAAAATAAGTGAGAATATATTTTTTAATTAATATTATTTTTTTCTATGAAGATGGATTAGAGTGTGAGAAGAAACATTAACCTAAAAATATTGTGCATGATAGATGTACGACAAAATTAAAACTAGTAAAATTGGAAACTCAAATATTTGGTACATTATTGAATACATCCACCCTAATCTAACTTGTCTACATCGATAATCACTTGAATATATATATATATATATATATATATATATATATATATATATATATATATATATATATATATATATATATATATATATATATATATATATATATATATATATATATATATATAGACAGAGAGAGAGAGAGAGAGAGTGTGTGTACACACACACATAATACTAACTTGAAGGTTTTCAACAATGTTGTTTGCAAGAAGTTTGAAGTCCGGATTGCTAGTTTCCATAAGTTAAGTTGGTAAATATTTGGTGATTCAAGAAATCAATAATAACATTTTTTTCCCCTTGAAAATGGAAGCACACAAATTAAGGATCAATTCCTTGATAAGAAACCTATGCTAGAAGATTGATGAATGATTCATTTTCTTCTAGGTTTTTAATCATTATGCATAATTTTAAACTAGTATCTTTGTACTATTTGTTATGTAACAAATAGGTTTTTACTTTTGTCTTTTTTTATCTTGTCAAGAAGTTTAATGTAGGTTTTTAGAGACATTTGTTAGCTTCTTGAGTTAGGAATTTTTATTGTTGTTCATGTAAATTTTATAATACTTTAATACAATATTTTTATTATGAAAAAATGTCATAAATAATGTTTTGAAAAAAATATTTATTATTTTGGTGAAAGCGTTTCTATTCTCATAAACAAATAATCGATTCATCATCACATCAAAAAACATTTCATTCACGTTTATTTATTTTGATTTGTGGCAACTTAAATACAAAAATGACTTATCATTGTAGGTTGCAATACAAGAGAATTCACAAATGTGTATATGATATTTGAGAATGCCCAACATACCTCTAAAATAAATTAATGGACACACTCACTGATATGTCTTCTTTAATTTCATTCTAAGAAAAAACATTTAATATTGTTTATTTTAATTAAGTATAGTATTTTTAAATTATTTTTCATATATGTTTATTAATTATTAATAATAACGTACTTATCCATTTGCTAATATATTTCCATTGAGAGAAATTTCACCAAATCAGTACCTTAATTTTCTAAATGATCAAATTATAACTACAAACTGTAAAAAATATTTGATCACTACCATTAACAACAAATAAATGAATTTATTAATCTCTATAGGTAGGTAGGTAACATTGAAAAAATAATAACACTCGTAATTACACCTACCATAGATTCAATTTCCCAAATAAACAACAAAAATTATTGAGCCATCACCAAACAAGCTACGTAAAATTAACCTTTGTGAATTAGCTTTGCAAAATTGTTGTATAGTAAATGTGAATTAGCTTTGCAAAATTGTTGTATAGTAGGTAGTAATGGTCAACATGGTGAACTTGTCTGTATTGAATTTTTCCATGATTTTGAAAATTTTTAGAAATAAATGGAAGGCTATGAGATGATTTTGAATAAAATCCAATACATCTAGAACTTCTAATTCTTCCAACATTACATATAGAAAAACTATATGTTGGAAATATTTAGTTTCATTAATCGAGATTAAAATAATCCTGACAAATATAAAAAATAAATACATGTTTTAAATAGTGTCAGGAACCAAGAACAACAAACAGCTCTGATTCCACTATTAGGACCCGGAAGCAACAATTGATTACCATGTACAAGCAACTTAAAATATGCAGAATTAACCAAAATGCACAAGTAACTAGAATTCAGAAATAACAGAGAATATGAGAGACAATACACAATTGTATTAATACTCTTCTAGAAAAGAATTACAAATGAAGAGACGCCACACTCTTCCACACCTTATAGGCTTCCCACACCAAGTGTATAGTAATTCACCTTCAAGAGTTCACTCTCTCAATCATGGTCCCAACACACAACTCAAAAATAGAGTTGGTGTTCACCTCCAACCAGTCAGTATCACTACTGCCAGTACACCGAGTATACACACATACTCAACCAAGTACACAACATACTCCAAGTAGATCTCCCATGAACTTGCAACAACCTACAACTCAAATGATCTTACTTTGGAAGGGACTACCTTGCCTTCCTCTATTGCTCTAAGTCTGAGTACACACCGTACTCCAAGTAGATCCTACTTGATCTTGCTACCTGTTATGTTGTGATCTCCCTGATCTTGCTACCACCTACAAATCAACTTGGTTGTGTAACACCTACAAACCTAGATCAAACACACACAAACACCTGCAGATCAATGATCTTACTTACCATGTAGATCTCCAAACGTGGCCTTACACACCTGCTGACCAAGATCATACATACATGAAGAATCCTTCTGATTCTCCAAACTAGCACCCACACTTGGCACTATTGTGGAACTAGGAGGAACACACCATGCTCTCTTCAATTTGAAAGAGCTAATTTTGTTCTCTTACTCTCTAGCACACTTTACAATACAGCCCATGAGTCTATTATATAGATCTCATGCAAACAATAATTAGACATCTAATTACAATAATTAGATCCATAGCTTCAAGTCTAAAATTGGCCTTCTACATGCAAACAAATAGTTCATTAACTAACTATCCATGAACTGGTAGTTCTGGAACTGCACAGGTGACTGACATCAGTCCCTATCTGCCTGGAGGTGATCAACGTCGACCGATCCATGATCGACGTCGGTTGCTTCCTATCCACCACTGGCTGACGTTGGTTGGCCTAACTGATGTTGATGACTGTGATACTCAGCAACCTCTCAGCAACCTCCTCCATGTCTGCATCAGTGAAGCTTTTAGCTCCATAACCTAACAATCTCCCACTTGGAGATAAATAGCTACACCTGTACCTGTACCTGTACATCATCTAATCTGTTTTCTAGCTTGTATCCCTCTTCAAGCTCAACCTTGAAGACTAACCACCACACAACTTGTGGTGAACCTCCTGTCATCCAAGTACCCTACTGCATCTACATCTACAAACCCATGTAGAAAAGAACTTGACCCTGCATAGCATGTTGACCTGCTGCTGGTCCCTCTCAAAAACTTGAGAATCCACTGAATTACCCTCCAGTGCTTCTTTCCCGAATCAGCTCCAAACTTTTTGATAGCTCCCACTACATGGGCAAACCCAGGTCCAGTATGCATGTACTTAACCTCATCATGTGAATCAGGACACTATTCATAGAACTGTCCAACCATTAGCGTGCTAACCAGTCTCACACAATCATCCGAAGACAAAATCAACCTGTGATCTCCATGTCTTTAGAACACACTTATGCCAAATAATTTTTCTGCTCCAAATTCCTCATGACATAACACTGAACTAACTTTACCTTTAGCTCAACAACCCTGCATGTGTGACCCTGCATATAAGCAAACACACAACATATAGTAACAGGATGATGTCGTGACCATCATCCACCTAGTAAAGAAAAACATAGTAGTTACACTGACATTGACTAAAGCCATGCTTTTTCATCCACCTGTCAAACCTGTACCACTGTCCTATAGCTCCCTCAAGACCATATGACATGGCCTTCTGTCTCACGTATCCATTCACTCTATTCTTCAACTAAGGTATCCATTCATCTCTCAGTGCTTTCTTCTAGCTGGCAACCCTACCAAATCTCTCATTTGGTTCTGCATCCTCATTCATGCCATGCTCCCACTGTGTCCTGGATCCTTCCTGCTCTATAGTAAGCAACGAGTATAAAGAAGAGGAACAACAAATTTGAGGCTTACTTACCCTTTCATTCCTCCATATGGGCATTTGAGACTCCTTGATAGCTTGCTGTCTACCCAAAATCTGTTACAGTGACCAACCTCAGTCACCACATAGTCTGCATCCGACGGATGTTGGTTCAGGAACCAAGAATAACAAATAGCTCTGATTCCACTATTAGGACCCGAAAGCAACAATTGATTACCATGTACAAGAAACTTAAAATATGTAGAATTAACTAGAATGCACAAGTAACTAGAATTTAGAAATAACACAAAATATGAGAGACAATACACAATTGTATTAATACTCTTCCAGAAAAGAATTACAAATGAAGAGACGCCACACTCTTCCACACCTTACAGGCTTCCCACACCAAGTGTACAATAATTCACCTTCAAGAGTTCACTCTCTCAATCATGGTCCCAACACACAACTCAAACACAGAGTTGGTGTTCACCTCCAACTAGTCAGTATCACTACTACCAGTACACCGAGTATACACACATACTCAATCGAGTACACAACGTACTACAAGTAGATCTCTCATGAACTTGCAACAACCTGCAACTCAAATGAGCTTACTTTGGAAGGGACTACCTTGCCTTCCTCTATTGCTCTAAGTCTGAGTACACACCGTACTCCAAGTAGATCCTACCTGATCTTGCTACATGTTGTGTTCTGATCTCCCTAGTCTTGCTGCCACCTGCAAATCAACTTGGTTGTGCAACACCTGCAAACCTAGATCAAACACACACAAACACCTGAAGATCAATGATCTTACTTACCATGTAGATCTCCAAATGTGGCCTTGCACACCTACTGACCAAGATCATACATACATGAAGAATCCTTTTGATTCTCCTAACTAGCACCCACACTTGGCACTGCTGTGGAACTAGGAGGAACACACCATGCTCTCTTCAATCTGAAGGAGCTAATTTTGCTCTCTTACTCTCTAGCACACTTTACAATACATCCCATGAGTCTATTATATAGATCTCATGAAAACAATAATTAGACATCTAATTACAATAATTAGATCCACAACTTCAAGTCTAAAATTGGCCTTTTACATGCAAACAACCGGTTCATTAACTAACTGTCTGTGAACTAGCAGTTCTAGAACCACACAGGCGACTGACGTCGGTCCCTGTCTACCTGAAGGTGACTGATGTTGGTTGCTTCCTGTCCACCACTAGTTGACGTCGGTCAGCCTAACCAATGTCGGTGACTATGACACTCATCAACCTCCTCCATGTCTGCATCAGTGAAGCTTTTAGCTCCACAACCTAACAAATAGTAATATCAATGTAACAACTATGTGTTGAGTATCATAATTCAGTAACCCCTCACAAATTCTACTCCACCAAATTACATTGTTCTTCCTCTTGATCTGAAGGATAATAATGACCCACTACCCTTGAAAGGAAATGATCAATGACATGTTACTGATACACACTATATTTTCAGCAAAGTAGGATCAAACCTAGTAGAGGGCGTGAATAAAATTAAGGCAAACATCATGCTCCATGGGATGGCTTAGATCACACGACAACAAGATTTATTGTTAAAATCATTGACTAAAATCTTGCTTTATATATATATATATATATATATATATATATATATATATATATATATATATATATATATATATATCTGCATGAAAACATAGTGAACCATAAGACTAAGATTGAATTTCCTCCATTACTTATCGCTATTGGTTTTTTAGGGAAGAACTTAAATATTTTTTGGTTGGGATTTGTAGAAAATTAGGCCCAAGTCCAATAAATTTTGATAGGATTGTAGTCAAGTTAGATAAATTTATGGTCAAGGTGGTTGGATAATTATTAAATGTACACATGTAATTTGTATATGAACTTAGGATAGGAAAACACATTGACATACATGTAGTAGATATTCCTAAAGCCTATGGAATGTTGTTAAGTCGAGATTAATGGAAAACACTTAACATGTACATGGCTAGTCATATTTTCCATATGATCACTAGGTATAATAATAAGAATGAAAATGTGATTTTTTGCTTCATCAGACATTGGAATTCATAACTCCCCACTAAGTTTAATTTTAAAAAGAGAAAAAATGTTGTTATATTTTGAGTATGGACCCTTCAATTTGATGGATCTTATTCCAAGAAAGGAGATAGTGTATGGATTTCATTAAGGGACACATAAGGAAAAAATACATAGCTGGATATCATTTATAGTTTCCTTGTACACTAATAATCTTGCTAAGCATGAGCTTCTAATTCTCAGTTTGTAGTTTGTTTTGAATTATGCTGTGAAAAATTTACAAATGTTTGAAGATTCACCATTAGTGGTTAATTAGGTAAAAAGGAATTTGTAATGCAATAAGCCATACTTAAATAAGTATAAACATAGAGTTTAGGACTTGATCGAATCATTCAATACTTTGAAAATTATATTTATTATTAGAGAGAAATATTAGATTTTTAGTTTTTTGTTTTTTTTTTGTTTTTTAAAGTTTTAGTTGTAAAAGTATTCTCTTTAAATGAATTAATATTCCATAAGTTTTTATTGAACTAGTTTCATGTCCTTTCAGTCCTAACAATGTTGATAATTTTGAGGTGTTCAAAGATGAACAACAAATCATCTAGTTGATATCAAATTAAGTTTTTTTGAATCACACATAATAGACTAAAAATACAAGGAAATCTTTAATAGGGAATTGACTAAAAATGATGGGATTTTGGAATTAAAGGAATACATATTCCCAATAGAATGGTTTCATTAGAAAGAAAGTTTATTTTGGACACGCATGCAAAAAATTATATAAAATTAGAACTTATAAAAATAATAATCTACTCATATTAATTTAGGAATAAGAGGGCAACCCCAATATGTTAACATTGACTTGAATTGCTATGAAGAAAAGAGAGGAGAACCGAAATCTCTCCTTCAATGATACAAATATGTGATTTCATAATTTAAACAAAGTGTTAGACAAAAATAACTACCCAATGACACCCTAAGATGGAGTGATTCTAAAATGATTTATTTCTTAAAATTATTTTTAGGCTACAATTAGGTTTTAGTAGACCAAAAAAGTAGAATGAAAATTAACTTCACCATAAGTGGAGAATATCTATTTATAAAAGAATACATTTTGGTTAATAAATGTAAGGGAAACTTTCGAGTGCACCATAGATTTCTATTTTTAAGGGTAATTGATAAATGTATAATTATTTATATGAATGATTTAACCATGTTTTCTAAGAACATGTCTAAATATGTACACCATTTACATAAAGTCTTTGACATATGCATGAGGTATAATATCTCACTGATTCCCAAAAAAAGGATTTTTTTTGAGTGATAGAAGGTAATTTTCTAGGACATATTATTACAAAATAATGTATCACCAATAACTTAGAAATATATAATGCAATTTATAAAATCCAGTTCCTAATATCAAGAAGGAACTAAAATCATTATTTGTTAAGATTAATTTTGTATGAAAGTTTTTTTTTTTTTCTCAAGATTACAAGACTTTTGAATGCCATACTAAAACATGATGTCAAAATGGAATAGAAATCTAAATCTAAGGGATCCTTTTCAAAAATAAAAATATGCCATCATTAAAGCTCTAGTACCAGTCAACCCATATTTACTAATGATTTTATATATATATTATTTTAAGGAATATATATATATATATATATATATATATATATATATATATATATATATATATATATATACTCTATTACAATAATACTTACATAGAATATTTCTGATGAGTAACATCCCATTCCATTCATGAGAACAAATTTGAAGGCTTCATAACCTAAGTATATTGTTTTGGATAAACAAGCATATGTATTGGTTAAGAGAATGAAAATGTCCAGACACTATATATTACACAACAAGGTTTATTCTATTGTTATAGAACCTATTATAAAACTCATGTGGGGATAAAATGAACTAGGATAACATAGAGGAAAGTGGATGGAAATTATTGAGGATTATGATTTATATATTAGGACATTAAAATTATTACATGGTCAAGAACTTACATAAATCATGACTAAAATCGATCCAATAATTATTGTGATGAAAGTAGACAAGATTGAGTTTGATAAAAATGATAGGTATGATCAAATCATCCATTACTTGTTGTATGGAACTTGTTCCCTAAAATTAAAATAACAAAATTGAGTATTTAGACTCAAATCATCTAATTTCATGATAAATAAATATTTTATATACATAAATAACTATTAAGAGAGATATATTCATTGTCTATCTATAAAAGAATCCAAGGAAATCATGACCAATTTTCATTAAAGATAGGTAATGGTCATCTTTATGGCAACATGACAATACAAAATGTCTTGTGGGTAATTTATTATTGGCCTATTTATTAGAGACACACACAACCATGTATGGACATGCCATAAATTCTAAACATTTTCAAAAATGGAGAAACATGTAGCCATGCCATTAAAACAAGTAATTGATGGACATCACTTTTGTCAATGAGGACTAGATTGTATTGGTGCAATCAATCCTAATTCTCATGAAGCTCATACAAGAAATTTGAAAACGTAAAAAATCCTCCAAGTGTCCCCATAGTTTTAATGGCATGGCTACATGTTTTTCGCTTTTTGAAAATGTTTAGAATTTATGGCTAAGTTATTATTTGCCTATTGTTTTTAGAAACATACACAACCATGTATGGACATGTCATAAATTCTAAACATTTTAAAAAAGAGAAAAATATGTATCCATGCCATTAAAACATGTAATTGATGGACATCACTTTTTTCAACAAGGACTAGATTGTATTGGTGTAATCAATCACAATTATCATGAAGTTCATACAGGAAGGTTGACAAGGTAAAAAATCCTCCAAGTGTCCCCATGGTCTTCTTAGATCCAAATCAATTTATGAAGTGGATCTACAGAGCCAAACACTACACAAACCCACTCCATTTCTCCATCAGTCTTCTTGACAACAAGAAAAGGGCAACCAATTTGCACTCAGCTCATGTAGGAGAGAGAAGATATGGTCTAATGCTCTTTCAAAATTTAATAAGCCTATATGCCCTTACAAATAGTGTAATTGGTTCTTAGATGCAGGTATTGTGCTTTATGAACCATTGCTAAGAGTATATGGAGCTCTTAAACCCTACTAAAGCCCCAAAGGGTTGGTTTTCTCCTTATACAACATTATAAGGTTTAGAATATGCATGGAAATGGTTTAAATAGGTCTATTATGGGTCTTATATCATCTAAAAAGTTATATTAAATGAAAATTTTCATTGATCACTCTTGTACCTACAACAAACCTCTTTGTTCTGAATGATTCTTGGTCTAGCAGGCAAGTTTTACTTAGTTCAGAATGGTTTCTCACCTCAAAATGTCTTCATGAAACCTACATCACCCTAACACTCTCTCTATAAACCCAATAAAATCTTCTCTCATCTACAATAAGGTTCCATTTTTCCAAATTCAATAGGTAGATCTCAAGAAGAAAGAGGTGTTCCAAGTCTAAAACAACCATTTATAGGTTTGCATGTAGATTGAGGTGAACCAAGAAGATAGGTACATGAGAATTGATTGGTGAGGGTTTAATAATCTTAAGAATATTCCTTATAAAAAATGTTATTCATATATTTATTATCATATTCTACCAAAAAAGGAGGTGTACTTGGTTAATTATATGAGCCCAATAATAGATTATGTGAATCCTAGAGGAGGACTGTGAAAGCTCCAAATGAGTGATACAAGTCATTTAGACCTAATAAAGAGATTAATGAGACCTAATTAAATAATAATCTTGTTCCATGATTCCATAATTGGCCATCAACTATCAAAAGACCAAACACAAGGAAAAGGAAAGCTTTTAGATCTAATGACTACATATAGGTTTGTAATAGGCAACATGAGTAAAATAAATGTTTTCAATTGTTTTTTACGGATAAAAAATGTGAATGGGATAAAATAAAATGTTGTTTAAGTGTCCATTTAGTAAATATAACTCCAAGAATGCTAAAATAGACTGGAGAATCCTAAATAACCACCTACAACCAAGGGGCCTAAATATAGGTCTACAAACCTATAGCAAGCAAAAATGAGGAAAGGCACATGTATACTATGAAATGTAAGGATGGAAAGGTTTTATAGTGTTTAATATAATCATTATACATCCTATAACATAAATAATAACCACCAAAACCTAATGCGAATAAGTTTCCATCTCCAAAATTGCAATCATATAGCCTAAAACATCATTTATATGCCTTTCACATGCATATAAAAGCAAAGGTATTATTTTTATTATTGATTGAGGTCTTATATTTTTTTTAAAAAAAATTAATAGAGATTAAATAATGTGTGCATCATAATAGGACAAGTAGAGAAGACCAAATCAACTTAAAAGAGCTCAAACTCAAGGCTTAGTACCCAAGAAGGCCTAATGTGAACCTACAGGCCTATGAGTGTAGGAGTGAAGAAATTTTAGTCCTAGAGTAATGTGTATATATAAAGAGGTCAAAAATATGATTAATACCTTCATGTAATATTCCATTAATTTGAATCCCATTGAAGTGAAGATAAAATGCAAGATGCAAGACTGTTAGGGTCATTGGCAAAAAACTATTCTTAAACCTTAGTCATGAGCTTGTAAAGGTGGTAGTGGATTTTAAGGATCTAATGGAGTAAAATAATAGTTTAAAACCTCATAAAATATTTAAAAATATCCAAGGAGTCATTTGGATCCAAAACTAAGCACTTTTATACCTCAATATACCAAGTCATCCTTCTTGAGCTCTTAAACTAGCCTAACAGTAAAAAATAGTCATCTTCTCTTCTTAATAATCAATGTGAATGGGAGTTAATGGATTTTATGGATGGTTAATACATCTATTTAATTTGAATTTGTGGCATTTATTATCAATTTAAGGTGCAGACCTTTATGAATCATTGTTAAGAACATAATCACCCCTAAACCCTACTTAAAGCTTAGTAAAAGCTTGATTGGAAGGAAAGTCAGATTTATGGCTCTAGATGCATTGAATTGACTTGAAAAACACCTTAAAAACACTATTAATTTTTATAGGGTCCTCACCATGTAATTTATTTATACATTTACCTATACAAATGCATATAATGTCATACTTTTACAGGGTTTTAGGTTCAAAATAGGGTTTTTGAGTATATGGATAGATGAAAGCCATTAGGGAGGTTGGTTTGGAAGGTATTATAAATTATTAGACCCAAAAATATACTATATTGCTTATTAAATTTCTCCTAGAAGTCTAATTTCCAAAGGCAATGTAGAAATGCTTATAAAAAGGTGATATGGTCACCTAAGAAAGATAAATAAGCGTGGTTATATCACTTGGAAGCTATGGGTCATACTAAAATATGGTTTTTAGGTTTTGAGATATGCCAATAAACCTTCTAACAAGTACTTATGGAGGTATTATAATGGATAATACCAAGAAAATCAAACCTAATGGTCTAGAAAGCCTATATGACCAATGAAGAAGAATATCTACCATGACTAGGTGTGAATAAAGATGTCAATTGAAGATACTAGAGCATAGCCTAGTGTCAAATATGGAATAGTGTATTTAAATATGAGTTGTAAAATCAAATATAACTTGTCATTCATCAACTCCAATCATGAAGGTAGGTTCAAATGGGGTTGATGAGTTATGCAAGAAGTTGAGGAGTCTCTTCTACACCATTCCTCTAGAAGCTCATCATCAAGAAAGTAACACATGCCAAAAATATGGATAAAATTTATCTTAAACTCTATTATTGTATTGTAAATGACTTGGATGAAGTGACACTTGTAATTAGAGTTACTCATATGCCTCTCTTCTCTCTTTCCTTTATTGTTCTATATATGTTGTCTTGAATGGCTTGTTATGGATCCTTTGGCTAAGTATAGTGAATCCCTACTCAACTAAACACTTGTACTATTCCTTTGAATTTTTAATAAAGATGTTTCTTACCTTCTCAAATTTTTTATATTAGTATACTTGTGTGATTGTTGATGAATTCTAGTAGTAGTGCTTTCACTCTCTCTCATTTATCCTCTCCTACCTCTTTGTAAATGGAATGTCTTATTGCAAGTCACATGGTGATTTTGGATAGCCTTGGATAGTTAAAAAGTGGATTATATTCATTAGTGTTTTCTTTATACCACTTTATTATCCATCCTATTCAATACATTCTCTATGACTTCCATGTTGAAACACTCATGCTTGAAGTTTCTTGTTGAGTAGTGTGATTAGATGCAAGCCTAATTCATGTTCTTAGTGTATTATGGTCAAGTGGAGGGTGTTGATTTGGTGCATCACCTCATATTTTATTTTAATTTAAGTTTCTCTCTCCCTTTTCCATTTTAGGCAAGTAGTATATCTATTAACAATTTTAAGGTTGATAGCATCAAGAAATCTATCCCTTTCTAGAGATTCATCTCACTGATTAGGCCACCCATAGCCTAGATGTATCTCCATGCTATCACTTAAGTGAGAAGACTTGAACCACCTCCTCAAGGGTGCACATTTTTATGATAACAAATTTTGAATGCTTGGTCAGATAAGAGAATTCATTCATTGAAGAGTGATTGGTGTGTTCTTTAATGCATCAACCTTTAGAGGCATAAACACCAATGGAGACTTCAAGTACATTGAGTCAGTTTTAATAACCCAGGTATTATTTTAAGCAAGTTTTTTTAATATTTTGACTTTCTCGTGATGTTTCATTATTGAGTTTGGAATTGATTTATGTTTTACTCAAGTTGGTGAATCATATCAACAACATGTTGATTATCATTAGGCCCATGTTGTGCCATTTCAAGATTATGTTGAACCCTATCAACAGTTGGTTGACCCTTGTCAATAGCATGTTAATCCATTCTAGCCTTACTATCAAGCATATCATCCTTCTTATTTGCCTCAACAACCTTACCAAGCTTTCCATTAGTCTTATATGACACCTCCCACCCCAAGTCAACCTCCTTGCTATCATATTCATCCTTCTAATCAGATGCCTTGTCAAGCCCATGCTACTCTTAGTTACTAAAGTCACATTTCTAATCAATTTATCTCAAGCTTTAAGAAAACTCTCTTAGACTATGAAAGGCATATGATAAATCTTGATAGACAAAGGGAGTATGGTATAAGTGTAACTAATCATCTCATTCATAATGTGAGAGACTCATTATGGATGGTTAAGAGAGACTGGTCACCTATTGATAGAGAGAACCAAAAAATACTCACTAGTGATATGTTAGACATAGGTGGACTAATTTAATGCATAGAGGATAAGTTATTGGTTCATAAAGGGAAATAAGTTTAATACTATCATCCTCATGTGTTTTACCTTACTCCACCTCATCTATCTTTTGTTCTGCCTATTCTTCCTCAAAAGGATGTATGAAGTGAATTCCAAAACATCTCAAGGCCTTCACACATTCCTCAATCATTCCCATCTTTGAGGTAAATATAAGAAAACATCCAAAATAGGAATGAATCTCTTGTCGAGAGGGTTGAATTTTTAGATAAATCAGAATTGGTGTGTTTGATTGATACTTAGAGGTAAAATATTGAGGCCATCTTGGCACAAAACTCCATTTCCACTCCTTAAGATACCCGAAAAATGTCCTTTAATATTCCTATTTGTAATCAAGTGGTGAATTCATGGGATAATCAAAATATAACAAGATTCGATTGGAAAATTGAGACCAAAAAGGAACATGAACCTATTCAGTCCCCACCCATCCCTACGTAATAACCTAAAGTTTTCCCATATTGGAATTCAATTCAAGAAGGAGTCCCAAGCAATAAATAAATCCTTGTTGATAAAGTTAAAGAACTTAAACCTTTCCAATCATGTAAGTACATTCAAGAAAGTATCCAAATGAAGAAGGAGGTCTTTGTGGAGAAATCTAAAGATAAAACCATATCAAAGTTTGAGGGATTTTTTGGTGAATGCAAAGAGGAGAGTGTTAAACTAATTGATCTCAATAACCCAAATCTTTTTTATGAGTTTAAACAACCCATCCTTATAGAGTAACATGTTCTATTGGAGGCCAATGAAGATGGTCAAATTGCATATATAATTGAGCCTCAAGTAGGCTCTGAGGAGGATACTTCAAGTGTATATGATGAAGAGGTCATAATTGGAACACTGGTGAAGAGAGATGCAAATTAATCTTTAGAGATGAAGATGAAAGAAGACTTGATGAATTGGAAATGTTAGAATGATAGGAAGGTATTCAATGTGCCATGAATGACCAAATGGATTAGTCACATTAGCATGGATTTGAAGTTGATGAGTAGGTTTAGGAAGACCATATAATAGTGGGTGAGATGGGAACAAATTATGAGGAAGTTAGAGTTCCTAATGAACTAATAACTCATGAGGATAAGTACAAACTATTGGCCAATTTTGGCCCATATACCAAAGTACCTAGATGTAGTGTAATCTGTAAGAGGTTTTGATGTAGAGAAAGAAGTAGAGTTCTGATTGGTCAAATAATCAAATATCTTGAGAAAATTTATAGATGGAATTAGTGGTCCATGGATCCCATTTTTACCCATAGATATTTTGAAACACTTTAAGTTCACTTAAACTGTAATTTGTCAAAAGTTAAGGAGCAGGTTTCCAAGTAGGTTTTATGGTGATCAATGCATTTAGGGTCATGGACAAGCTCAAAAAATCATTTAGAGCCTTATAAATTATGTAGAAGTTCAAGAAAAAGGTTTGTGAATCCAGACCATCATCACGATGTCATGTAGAATCAAATAAACTAGCTCACTTATGCATTTAATAAATATGATCAAAAAGCCTCATGTGGCTAGTGGATCATGTGCAATAAAAGTTATTCATACCAAGATCTTTCTATGTCATTTTCAAGTATCGATGAGTTTTATAAATTAATATATAAGCCTTTAAAGATTTACTTTTAGAATGAGATGTTTGCATGAATGTCAAAATAAAGACACAACAAGAATCTATTGGTGCTCAAAAAGTGATGATCTCATAGATGTCATTGACAATCACATAGATGTCAAAATAAATATTAGGCAAATAATCATTGGGGATTAAAATTAATAATTGTGTGGATGTTAAATATGGTCATACAAACATCAAATGACAGGGGCATAAATGTCAAACTTAGCCTTGTGAACTAGCCATTAGCTTTCAAACAATGGGTCCTAGTTGATATAATAGTCCACATTGCATCATAAATCTTGATCTAACAACATGCAAGCAAGTCAAAATGTCAAAGGGCATTAGAGGCCACCATATGGCATAAGCACATGAGGCAATAGACACATAGGTGATAAGTGGCACTAGCTCAGACAGAGTTGAAAAGTCAAGGGAAGGATCGATGGTTCTTGTTTGATTGTACAGATGAAGATTGATGTATCAAGATGGGGTTAATGAGTTAATGATCTGAGTCATTTTTTATATCCAATAAGTAAATATGAACTTGGGTAGCTTTCGATGAAGGTCAAAGAGACAGAGTTTTTGACCTGAGCAAGGTAATATTAAAGAGATCAAGCACAAAAGGAAATCCAAGTTGAATGAGATAGACATTTCAGGGATCGAGGGTTACCATTAAATCCCTACAAAGATAAAATAGGTCTTTTAGACCTAATATAGACCAAAGGTTGACATGTTGTCAACAAAAGGGGACCTGTGCATATATTGAGCTCTTAGTTTTCACAAGGTTCAAAATCAAAATAGGTTTTTTAAAACCTAATATAGTTCAAGGTAAGTCTATATAGCCTATAGGGTTTTCATCGATACAATAGATAGATGAAAACCAATATTTTAATTAGTTTTCAATCTATAGTTAATATATGTCTGGGCTAGAGTAGGTATAAACCAACACTCAAGTAGACTTGAGCATGGCTCTATCAAATCATAAACAAGATATTTTATTCTCAAGCATGGAAGACCAAAAGGGAGATGTGGTGGTTGGAGAAATCAGATTGAGCATATAATGGATTTACAAGGTGACTAAGGGTTCTTTTCATGAACAAGATCAAAGATATGAGGATTTTTTTCTCATAATGAGACCAAGTGAAAGTTTAAGAGAAAAAGGATTTGGGTGATTGGAAAGTAGTTGGATCATTCATTTCTAGTAGGATCATGACTTGCCACCTTTGGAAAACTCTTATCTTCTAGTGCAAATTTATTAACCAATGATGATTCAGAGGCTATTGGGACAAGTAAAGGCCATCTTTTTCATGTTGTATTATGTCCTAATTGGACCAAATCATGGTGTAGAGTTCATGAAAAGACATAGTTCATTGATTATTCTTGGAATGTGCTCTCTCTTCTCTCTTTTCCCCTTCTCTTATACTATCCCATTATTTCCATTTTTAAAGGGTTCCCAGCTTTTTAGAACTTGTCATCTTTCTAGGAGAAGGGACATTCCTTGAGATATTTCAAAGTATGCTCAGCTTGATTAGGCTCAAGCTTGTCAAGCATTTTTAAGAACTACCTCTTGATGTAATAAAGGATTTTATTGACCTTTCTCTTTCTTTGGATTTGTGTCTATTGAGTTGTGCACTATGGCATTGTGTGAAGGAGAGTCTTCCTCATCCATAATCCTTCTTTCTAATCTTGTTTAAGGAGTTTTAAATGTTGTTTGCAGGTCTAGATTAGTGTTATTTCTACCATTAATGTGAGCATTTAATGATTCTTAGAACTCATCTTTGTTTGCATTTATTGATTCTTGAACCTATTCCATGAAACACTTATGCAATTAGATTGATCTTGAGATTGTGCAAGCCAATATTGTCCTCTACATATCTAGTGTGGGTTAAAGATTATGGGAGTTTACTATTTTTATTTGATGCATCACTAGTTAACTTTCTTAGGATCCTTGATCCCCTTTCTAACCCTTTTCCCTATGAAGCATTAGTTTAGCATTAGTTTTTGGTGAGCATCAAAGAGGAAGCATGCCTAATCCAAAGTTTCATCCCCACTATAGGTGATCCACAACCTGGGGTTATTCCCATGTTAGACTATATTTTGAGCAAGAGGACCTTAATAATCCCCTTCTCAACTAGGGTGCAAATCTAGGCCTTAATAGTTTTGAGCATGCCTAGTGGGACTAGTTCTAATGTAGTAGAAGATTTTTGGTGTTGTTCTTATGCATATTATCCTTTGGAGGCATTATAAAAACATCAATGGTGACTCTGAGCATTTATCAACTATTTTAAATAGCCAAACTAAGTGATTAATCATCAAAATATGGTATGTACAATCAATCATATTTTGATTAGTATGCTTATTCTTTACCTTAACATCACACTTATCAGGAAAATAATGTTTATGTGTACCCCCCAAGTGGCCCTCAAGTAGTGTATCATTCCTACCATGGCCTTTGTCCTCCTCATAACCTAGCATATGACCAAGGTCAACCTCCTTTGCATTAAAATTAGTATCCTAATCCCCCTTGATAAGACCAATCTTATCCTATTACATCCTTGTCAGGAATCAAGTAAGCAGTATTAGTTTATGTTGAGTTGATAAGGGAGATTGGTAGGGTTTTAGATCTTTCTCTAGTCATCCCTATGCATGTTCAACAAGAATCAAAGAGTGATCTTCAATTGGTCAAAGATAGATGGTCAATTTGGGAAGGTTAAAGGTGGTCATCTTCTGAAAATGAGGACATGACAATGATGAGAAACATCATCCATAATGTAGATAGTGTGTTGATGTCTTATGAGGATTAGTAGACTCATTTGGATTAATCTCCAGTGTCTTCTCCTTTCCAAGAGTCTCAAGCTCAAACACCCATTCCCACTCAATAACATGAGGCTATCCCATTATGGATTTTATTCAAATATTTTGACCATAGATATGTCATGCCCTCACTTGTGAGACCAACCCTCTCGTATAACCATCCAAAATGAAAAAAAACTAGTTATTCCCTATACTTTTCACTTGTGGGAATTAGTTCAAGAAGTTAAAAAGGAGGGGGTGATAGTTCAAGTAGTCTTGAAAAAGGATTTAGTTGTGCCAAAAGTAGATAAGTCAACCATATCTTAGCTCAATGAGATTTGTGTACAAGAGTTTAGAGACTCTCTCTCCTTTCCTCAAGATCCATCAAAGAATCCATTCAAATTCCCTAGCTAGAAAGATGCTCTCTTGAGCTGTAAACAAGGTGAAAATTTTCACCCTCCCACCATCTCCATCTTGGATAAAGAACCTTTTTTAAAAATGATAGAGGAGGGGCTTGTAGTCATAGGTGAACTTTAAGAAGATAATGCAAGTGTCTATGATGAGGAGATCATAATAGGCAGTCCACTTTGTAAGGAGGAACATGTTTCAACTTTCAAGTTGTAAGAGATTGATGAGAAGCAAGAGGAAAACCTTCATGAACCTATTATGGAGGTCAAGGTCAGCTCAAGTCATCTACAAGATCAATGGAAACATTTGTAGTTAGATTTTTTGAGTGAGGTGGAATAAATTAATGTTACAATGTTGTCTAAAGGGGATAATCCTCAAGATAAACATGGAGTAGACCTTCAATGGACTACTAAAGGTCCATTCTACATAGATGAAGAAGAGTATCAAAACTAGGTGCCTAAGGTTGGTCCACTTCAATATGAAGTGTTAGTTTAGGATAGCCATGATATGTTGGAGCTAGAGGAAAACATACCAAACCTTGAGCAAGGCAAATGTAATGTTTTAGACCTTGGATTGTCAAATCAACCCTCATATTTAGTATAAGAACAAGACAAAATCTTGAGTTAGGTTGATGAAGGAGACATCCCAAGTGCTCAAGTGATGCAATTTGAGAAGCATACCTATAAAGAGCCTGAAGAGTTATAATAATGGTTCAATACCACAATCAAATAATTTGAAGAGGCTAAAGGACATGTCCTTCTTCCAAAAAGCTATGAACATGTTGATCTAAGAATGAACATTCATAATTTGTATATGGAAAAAGTGGAAGGATATGTTCTTTTTGAACCATCAATTAAACTAAATGTAGTTGCTCTCAAGAGCCCAAATGAAGTCTTCATGTGAGGCTTTATTAAGAGTGAGGAGCAACATCAAGAAAGTGATCCTACAGTCTATCATGAACCAAGCTTGGAGGACATGAACCAATATGTCTACATTTGGATATATGTTTGTTCCATTCCATCCATTAGAGAGCACATCAAAAGGATTAGCCATAAAGCTTCCCGGTTCACCAATTATGGTACCTCCAAAGCAAGGTATTTTTCATCTTGGATTGTTACAAGTGAATGATACTCATAGTTTCTCATTTGATCTAGTGGGGAGATACTTGAAAATTTTAACCTTGTATATATTAAATTAGTTTCATTCTTTTATCCAAGTGCCATTGTGCACATTTGCTTAGTAGACTAGTTGTCCTTGCTTTATTTTAGGTTAGTTTTCCTTTTATTATGTGTTTTCCTTAAAATTTACTTGGGCACTTTGTTTTGTTTTTTTTTTGGATCCCTATTGCTACAAGAGAGAGGTTCTAAAGGGGCAGCCTTGTATCAAGTTTTAGATTAACTCAGTTACAGAGGCAGGAGACTCCATGCCCAATAGACTAGACAAGGCAAACTAGTCTACGTTCCCAAGAATAGCAAGCATGCTTCCCTATGATTCATCATGAATGTTGGCCAATAGGGAAGAATGCAAATAAATAAAAAGTTGATAGCTCTCAATAAAAGGTAAATTTATACTTTGAACTTTCTTGTTTCCTTCAAGCTAATGAGCCTTTCTTTTGCTGCAAAGAGGAGTTTGATGAAACATAAGAGGACCTAATTGATTTTAAAGATAATGAAAGGAATATTGAAGAATTTTTTGAGGTAATTGAATTAGTTTTAATTATTATGTAAGGAGAGTATAGGATGGCAAAGAAAAAGGAAGGTAGCTTTGGCAAGCAAGTCAACATGCAAGAAATAATTGGTTCTCCAACTTTGACATTCCAAGAGGCAATTCCACTTAATGTTAACTTGTTTTATGTCCTTAATGAAGGATATAAACCTCTAAATTAGTTTTCAAAAAAAAATTCACTCTTTGAAAATGAAATTGAGCTCCATTGGCCTCAAACTCTTAAGAAGCAAGATGTATTTCCTCTTGAAGCCAGTCTTATGAGTATGCCATAAGGTCCATCTTAGTTTGATCAGTAAGCTTGTGAAGAGGTACAATTTTGATATGAAGAGAATATTGGTGAGTTAAATACTACCAAAATAATATGCCCTATTAGTTATCTAGCCGAGTTGGAGGCTAACAAGTAAAAGCTATGACCTATCATATTCACTTTAGACATGAAAAAAAACCTAAACATGTTCAAGATCAGCCCAAGTATGAACTTCAAATCACTCATGCTTCAATAAATTTTGATGAGGTGTATAAGGTTGATTTTGAAGAAGAGGGGGATGTCAAAATCAATGTATAATTTCCTCTTTCCTATTGTCGCATCACTAACGTCAGTTTTTTTAACCACATGAGCTTAGTGAATAAAGGTAACTACTTTACACTACTAGTTAATGGTTTTATGTAAGGATATATCTTGTTATTAGACTAGGTTATTATAGGTTAGATTATCTATTTATTTTCTTATTTTTACTATAAGTTATTTGTAGCATAGTCATTTGTCTTTTTGTTTTGTTATTTTTGTGTGTTTTTTTCTTGTTGTTGTGTGTTTTTGGAGATAGTCAACTGCTTTATTTTCTTCAAGAGGTTTGTAGTCAAGTTACCAAGGTTTAATTAGATCTGAGATTGAGTAAGAGATGAATCCATGCCCAATGGATGGACTATGTAACTAGTCTAAATTTTATAGTAGGCATGTAATCCTAGGAGGTCACCAAATATGTTATCTAATATATGGCTACCATGAATTAGGATCATTCAAAATCTTGATGTACTTGATCTTAACTTTGTTGATATCCTTTATAGAGGTCTTGTGTTATTAATTAATGATCTAGGATGATGAGTAGTGTGTCTTCCTTGGTAGTTTTCAAGGTCATTTAAGATGGTATAATTGGTAGTTGAGTCAAGTCATGTTATCTTGTCATCAAATGGTCATTCCTTATGGTCTTCATTTTTTGTTTAGCATTATTTGAGGTAATTTTGACCAAGTTAAGGTAAATGGGAAATCAAGTCAAGGAGGAGTGATGCTTAAGGAGACAAGGTGGTGATCCTTTCATGATAACCATGGTCTAAAGATGGTCAAACTGGTCAAAGAAACCTAATTAGTAAGTTGATTACATTGTGTTTAAATCAATTTGGAGAGTTTAAGGTATGTTTGACAAGATTAAGGTATTCCACTTACTTTACTCTTATTATATATTTCAATGTTGAAATGATACTTATTAGTAAATAAAAAATATAAAGGTTTGGTCCTTGTATAAGGGATGTTTTATTAAGTCATGGGATGTTTTATTAATTCATCTCACACCTAATTGATGACATCATACTTATATGTGTTTGTACATCTTCCCCAAGTGCCTTGGTAACTACTTTCTAACATTGTGAGTCTTCTTATAATTGGCATTCATCCTTTTACAATGTACAAATGAATATTTTTTGTGAGATTTACAAGAAAAAAAGGTTATAAAACATTTTGTCACTATTTTCCATGTCTTTATAGGTCAGAGGGAGATGAAAAGTCATCTAGTTCACCATCTCTAGAAGTTCCAAAGGGAAAAATAAACAAATTATTAAAGAAAGAATTATTTTGAAGGTATTTTGTAGAGGTTTTCAAATGGTTGACAAGGTAAAAACTCTCATAAGGGACCCCATGGTTTTCTTAAACCAAAATCCATGTAAGAAGTGGAACTATAGATCCAAACAATACAAAATTGACTACATTTCTCCATCAGTCTTCTTGGTAAAAAGCAAAGGGAAATTAATTTGTATTTGATTCATGAAAGAGAGAGAATATCTGGTTGAATTCTCTTGGGAATTGAATCAAACTCTATTCCTTTCCAAATAGTGGAATTGGTTCTTAAATTCAGGTCTTGTGCTTTATGAACCATTGGTAGGGGTACAAGGAGCTTGTAAACCCTCTAAAAATCCCATAGGGTTAGTTTTCTCCTTTTACAACATTATGGGATTCAATAGATACATGGAAATAGTTAAATAAATCTCCTAAGGGTCTTATATCCTATGCAAATTCATATTTAGTGAAAATTTTCATTGATCACTCTTATACCTACAACAAACCTCTTTGTTTTGAATGCTTCTTGGTATGTCATGTAGGTTTTGTTTGGTTTGGAATGGTTTCTCACCTCAAAATGTCTACATGAAACCTCCATCACCTTCACGCTCTCTCTATATGAATCCAATAAACTATTCTCTCATCTTTAATAAGTTTCCTTTATGCCAAATTCAACGAGAAGACCTCAAGAAGAAAGAGGTACCCCATGTCTAAAACAACCATCTACAGGTTTCCCTGTAGGTTAAGGTGAACTAGGAAGATAGGTGCATGAGACTTGAGGGTGAGGGTTTAATAAGATTAATAATATGCCTTATACTAAACTTTATTTACATATTCATTAAAATATTATACTAAAAAAGGAGGTGTACTTGGTTGATTGTATGAGCCTAATAATGGACTATGTGAATCGTAGAGGAGGATTGTGAAAGATCCAAATGAGTGATCCAAGTCATTTGGACCTAATAAAGTGATGAATGATACCTAATTACATAATACACTTTATCCATGATCCCATCATTATCTGGTAGAGATCAAAAATACAAAACACAAGGAAAAGGAAAGCTTTTAGGCCTAATGATTGCAAATAGGCCTGTAGTAGGTAGTATGAGTAAAATATATGTTGGAAATGGATGTTTAAGGTTACCAAAAGGTGTAGGGATTTAAATAATATTTTAATTAATTTTACATCAATTCAAGATCATGTTAGGAAGGTTAAACTAGCCTAGAGAATCCTAAATGATCACATATAGCCAAGAGGCCTAAATATAACCTATAGGCCTATAACAAGTAAAATTGAGGAAAGGTACATATATATTATGAAATATAAGGTTATAAAGGTTTTATGGAGTTTAATATAATCATGATACATACTATAACATCAATAAATACCACCAAAAACCAAATTGAAGAGGTTTCCATCTCCAAAATTGTAGTCATGTAGCGTAAAGCATCATTTATAGGCCTGTCACATGCATATAGGAGAAAAGGTAATATTTTGATTATTAGTTGAGGTTTTATAAGGTTATTAAGTCTAATATAGATTAAATAGGATGTTCATCCTAATATGAAAAGTATATAAGACCAAATCAATATAAAAGAGCTCAAACTCAAGGCTTAATACCCAGGAAGGCCTATTGTGAACCTTCAGGCATGTGAGTGTAGGAGTGAAGAAATTGTAATAATAGATTGATGTGGAGATTTGAAGAGGTAAAAAAGATTATTAATACCTTAGTTTAATATTTCATGAAGTTAATCCCATTTAAGTGGAGATAAAATGAAAGATGCAAAACTGTTAGGGTCATTGGCAGAAAACATTCTTAAACCCTAGTCATGAGCTTGTAAAGGTGGTAGTGGGTTTGAAGGATGGAATGGAGTAAAATAATAATTCAACACCTCATAAAAGGTTAAAAATATGCCAATGAGTCATTTTTATCCAAAACTAATCACTTTTATACCTCATTATGCCAAGTCATCCTTCTCGAGCTCTCAAACATGCCTAATAGTAAAAAATGGTCATCTTCTCTTGCTCAGAAGTCAATAATCAATGTTCATGGGAGACAATAGATTTCATTGATGTTTATTAGGTCTATGGAATTAAAATTTTTGGTTTTTTTAATCATTTAAATTCCCAAACCTTTATGAATCATCGTTAAGCATAGAAGCACCCTAAAACCCTATTTAAACCTTAGTAAGAGCTCAATTGGAAGGAAAGTCAGATTTATGGCTCTAAATGCATTGGATTAACCTGAAAAACACCTAAACAAAATTATTCACTCTAATAACGTCATCACCATGTACTTTTTCTATATTTTCACATGTATGAATGCATTTAATGTTGTACTTTTGCAAGGTTATAAGCTTAAAACAAGGTTTTTGAGTATATGGACAAATGAAAACCATTGTGGATCTTGGTTTGGAAGGTAATATACATTATTAGACCAAAAAATATACTATATTACTTTTTAAAGTTCTCCTACATGTATAATTTACAAATGTAGTGCAAAAATGCTTATGAAAAGGTGATATGGTCACCTAAGAAATATAAAGAAGCATGGTTAGATCACTTGGAAGTCATGGGTGATACCAAAATATGGTTTTTAGGCTCTAATATGTGCCCATAAAACTTGTAACAAATTCTTATGAAGGTATTATTTCCATTCCAATGGCTAATACCAGTAAAATTAAACCTAATGGACTAGGAAGCGTATATGGCCAATGAAGAAGAATCTCTACCGTGACTAGGTGTGAAGAAAGGTGTCAATTAAAGATAAAAGAACATACAAAAGTGTAACAAAATGGAAGAGTGTATTTCAATATGAGTTATAAAATCAAAATCAACTTTTCATTCCTCAACTCCAATCATGAGAGCAATTTCAAATGGGGTTGATGAGTTATCCAAGAATTTGAGGAGTCTCTTCTATGCCATTCCTATAAAAACTCATCATCAAGCAAGCAACAAAATCCAAATAGATGGATAAAACTAATCTTATACTCTCTTCTTAGATTGTAATTGACTTGGATGAAGTAACACTTTTTGTTGGAGTTACTCCTATGCCTCTCTTCTCTCTCTCCTTCATTTATATATATATATATATATATATATATATATATATATATATATGTTGCCTTGAATGGCCTATTATGGATCCTTTAGATGAGTATGATGAAGCCCTACTCAACTAAAAACTTGTACTATACCTTTTAATGTTTAATAAAGTTGTGAATTACCTTATAAAATGTCTATAATTAGTGTACTTGCGTGACTATTGATGAATGCTAGTAGTAGTGCTTTCACTCTCTCTCATTTATCCTCTCCTACCTATTTTCAAATGGATTATCTTTTTTCATGTCACATGGTGAGTTTAGATAACCTTGAATAGTTTAAAAGTGGATTTCAATCATTATTGTATTACTTAGAACTATTGATTATCCCTCCTATTCAATGCATTGTCTATGACATCCATTTTGAAATGCTTATGCTTGAAGGTCCTTATTGAGTAGTGTGATTAGATTCAGGCCTAATTCGTGTTCTTAGTGCATTATGATCAAGTGGAGGGTGATGATTTGGTGCATCACCTCCCTAGTTTAATTTACATTAATTTTCTCTCTCCCTTTTCCCTTGTAATCAATTAGTATATCTAGTATCAATTTTAAGGGTGATAACATCATGGGAGCTAACACTTTATAGAGGTGTCTCCATGCTATTACATAAGTGAGGAAGTTTGTAAAACCTTCTCAAAGGTTAAAATTTTGATGATAAAACTATAATATAAGGATTATTAAGGATCCTTCCATATCTATACATCTTAAAACAACATAATTTATAGGTTTAAATATGTTCTTGAAGCTCACAAATCAAGAAAATGAACTTTGAGGGTTTTAAGCCTAATTCCCTAAACCTAAAATGACTATTTTTTAGTTATAAATTTTTTTATATAGATAAAATTTATCTCAAACCTTATTATACATGTAAAACACTTCTTGATTCATATGCTTACAAATTTTTAAATGATTTGGCCAGGTCATTTGCTCACAAAGTGAATTTTACCTTTTATGTTCTAACTCACAGTTTTTAATGACTATAGTATACCAAGAGATAATAAAACAAAAAATTGATCTTTTGTAAATATTTAAAAGGTTTAAATGTTAGTTTTGGTTTTCCCTACCTCCATACACGCTCATCAAGTCTCAAAATTCTTCATGCAATTTAACAACTAAAAATTACTTACTTTCCTCATTAGATACCCTAATTTACACTATTTAATTCTACAACATAAAAAATAGACATCAATATGTTGTATGATGGATCTCTTTGATCAATAATACGTTTAAAATACTTACAAATGGATTCTTAACAAGTTTTATAAACTCATTCATTCATCTATCTCTTAGAGATATAAATGTTTCTCCTCCTCATCTCATCATATTGACTTATTATTCATGTTTCATATCTTACATATTTTTAATTAATTATAATTCTAAAATATGAAGAATACTCCCTATTAGACCTAATAGTGACACTTAAACACTTAAAAATAACTAATGAAACACTTATAATCTTCTCATTACCTTCAATACCATAAATGAATTTTATACTAGATTATTATAACATATGACTTATCCACATTCCCTCTAGACATATTTCAATCCATCATTATAATTTGAATACATTTTAAATGTGTGATGGAAGTTTTCTTAGTTATCACACTCAGGGATGAGAATATTCTCTTAAGGAATGAATCTAGTCAACTACAACTTTTGGTCCCAAGGTTCGATAGAGAGTGGATAACGATTGTTCTAGCCTTAAAATTATCATCCTAATGTGTCCACAAAAATGGTTCATCAATTGGGCTAACGAGTTGTAATATACACCCACAGTGACCAAATATTGGTCACATAGATACATTTGATTCCATTATTAAAATTTTAATACATTTGTAATGTGTGATTAATGTTCACTCAATTTGCACACTCAAGGGTAAGATGTTTCTCTTAAGGGATGTTTCTAGTCAACTGTAACTTCCAATCTCAAGGATGATGGAGAATAGATAATGGTCATTATAGCCTTAAAATTCTCGTCTAAATGTTTCCACATAGATGTTTCATCTATTGAGCTAATGATCCATAAAATACATGCTCTACTAACAAGCTTTTAGTCCTTTAATAGAGATTTAATGGTGAGATAAGTCATGTTGCCACATCTTATTAACATTGAATTAGAGAGAATCCTCGTAGAGTTGTTTCGAGGAATCATCTATGTAAGTTTAGGAGTTGATAAATCATCCCTATCCCTCATGGTTCTTTTTTAATGCATAATGGAATTTCACTCATTTTGCACACTTAAGGATGAAATGCTTGTCTTAAGGGATGCATCTAATTAATTGAAATTTTAGTCCTGGGGCCTAAAAAACACTGGATAATAGTTTTTATAGACTTAAAATTTTCATCCAAATGT
>JARHVA010001289.1:3612500-3651763 GCA_037957365.1 Torreya grandis
CATGGTCAATAATAACTTGTGTCAAACTTTTAACTACCTTAAGGGTGTCCATATATATAGCATGATGCAAAATATTAGGGATTAAAGCATGTGTTATTTAAATTTTGTTTCTCTTAACTCATTTAGGATGGTTTGGGTCTCACCTAGTACCAGGTCTATCAAATCAAGACCCACATCCCCTACCTTGGGAGGCCTTCATGTCAATTTTTTTTATAATTTCCTATAGCAGAAACTCATAATAAATGTTTCTAAAAAATTATAATGAAACCTCATTATTGTTGCATGGAGGCTCATCAAACACCTTCCACCACCCATTCCAAAAGCTATTTTTTATCCCCTCATAAACATAATAATCAATACTAATATGTTTGTGATTCATTAGTGGTGGTTGGTTGGTTCCAAGGTTAACAAAAAAAGCACACACATCTTCTTTTGTTATTTTTTTTCTTAACATCCTAATATGAAAATTTATCAAAATAAAATTGATTCAAGACCTCTCTTTAATGCAACATTGCATCAAGTTGCGAAATTACTTTTACCACTTCGTTAACAATAATCTCTAGTATATTAGCAAGTGAATTGCGTGCACTATCAATTGAGGAGTGATATAAACTATTGATGATTATTTACAATTGCTGACATTTTACGTTGTGTTATTCATAAAATTAAAATTTTTCTTGTGCAAAATCAAATTGATTAGGGTCTTGTTCTATATTTTCTTCACGCAATAGGTCCATCATTCAATTGTGTATCTAGATTTGTAGAAACATAGGTCTTTTATGAAATCCAAGAGAATATAATGAAAATATAATTTCAAAACCCTACATTCATAAATAAATATAAATACAAATGGAGATTTTTAAATTTAAAAATCAACATGCCTGAGATAGAAACCAAAATACTAAATGTCGTTGGTAGGATACAAATCTGAAATACACACATGGACTATTAAACCCTTCAAAAAAATCTAAAAACCTCAAAACTTTAGAAAATCACTTGAGGGTTTGAGCAAATGGGGGAGAAATGGATAAAATACAAAGGGTGTATGCTCTTATAGCTTTACAAAGGGTGCATGCCCTTTAGGTTTGGGCTTCTAACCTAAGGCACATAAATTTATAATAAATGGTGTACGACATTTTTCAAATGGCATACACCTTTTGAAAAAAACTTTTAAAAGTTGGGAGATGTCACCTTTTTTGTCCCCTAACTTTGTGCATCGACCCACCTACTCTCAAATGATGTGATCTATGAACTAAAATATTGCTTTTTCTTTTGAAATTATTCAATGAATGATCTCAAGGTGACTATTTGATTATGATAAGATCACAGACACAAGACTTAGGTAATTATAATTAAATATGCATGTAAAAAATATCAAGAGGGTGTTGAAGAGGTAGATGGGGTTGAGGAAATACACGTTGGTTACTTTAAATATATGGTGGGCTACCTCTTTAGGTGTTAACCACATGGAGAAAATAATATTTTATAATCCATGGGTGACTAATGGGAGTGTGATGGTATTTATTGAAGCCTTGAGGTCTATAGGGAGAAAAATTAATTATCATACAAGCCCTTTGCTCATTATAGCAAGAAATTACAAGATCTTGAGATTGGTCATTAGTTGGAAGATAAAAAAAGGTGACATCCTCCAGCTTTGTAATTTATTTTTTGCAAAGGGTGTACACCATATTTTTTAAAATTTTGAGGCCCAAGATTGTGCCTGAGCCTAAAGGGCATATGCCCTTTGAGATTTTCAAAGGGTGTATGTCCTTTGTAAAGGGTGTACACCCTTTCAACATTTTAATATTTTCCTCTTGCATTTTCCCTCTAAAATTACTATAGGTAGAGGCTTGGGGAGGTTTGAACCTAGCCTAAAACTAGCCTTGCAGTAACCCACATGGTTTTAAAGAAAATTAGGAGTCTTTTTTGTCTTTGTTGACACATCTAATTAGATAGATTTTATTATTTAAAAAAAATACTATATGGGTTTGTAGAGAGCAAAGGATAATTTTTGAATATATAATTTTTAATGTTAAACTATTTTTTATAATTATTACTTAATTTATACCCAACATACCTCATTATGGACTATATGTTAGAATAATTCATTTATCCTAGCCTATATGTAATAAATGTCACATGGTGTAGTTACACATTTGATTGACATGTAGCATAGATTAGTTTAGTGTGATATTTTCTATGTGTGATTAGTTACATTATTAGGCTTAATCACCTATAGATTAATCTCACTTGTTGATGTATAAATAAGAACCTCTTGTAGTGATCTTATTAATGCAATTACTTTCCATCTTTCATTTGGTATCAAATTAGGTAATCCTGAGGAGGTTTTGAAGTGGTGGATATGAGGTAGAGATCGAGAGATAAGTTAATTACAGCCTTGATAGCAACATGTTGCTCCAATTTCTGCCATCTTATGATGAATCTCTGATAAATAATGAAAGGAAAAACTAAAATCTCAATGAGGGTTTGATTTTTAAAATTTCAATTGAGGTTCAATTTTTTAAGGTTTGATTATTAAATTTTCAATTATTTTTTAACATCTCACACAAGTGGATTTGATATTTAGGATTTTATAAAATAGTTAGATCTATATTTTTTTTTATCAACACATATTTTAGATCTATGATCTATGTTTAGGCAGATTCTTTGAATAGGTTTTCAATCGAAGATCTTGGCATTCAGAAAAGATAGCCTGTCTAATCAGATATATGCCCCTGCCAAGCAGATTGACCTTTCTTGTCTTTGGCATCATTTTTCTAAGTTTGGAGTTTATCCTTTTGGTTTTTAGATCTATAAATCTTAAATCCCAGCTTGGCATTGATCATTGCAAGGCATTAGAACTTTCTATCTTATAAAAATACTAGCTCAAACATACAGTTATCATAGCATTTAGTTCTTGTGTTCCTAAATATGAGCTTCTCTTTCCACATGATGACCCTGCAAAAGATAATCAACCTAACTCTCAATGTATTTAGTATCAGTAGTGACCATTGATCGATAGCCTTAATTACTTATCTTTCCACCTATAGATCACATTGACCTATAGATCTGAAGCATTTCTATCTCCATCAACAATGACCCTGCATTCTAGCCAATAATGTCACCTAACCTCTATTACCATATGGATTCTTCCTTAGTGTCAACCTTTCAGAGTAGTAATGCCATACAATTCCCTTAACGGCATCACACTAAATTTGAGCAATGTAACAGATCGATCTTCCTGAGTCATAGTTCCATTCTTCTAGGTTCACATAGTTTTTTATTTAATTCTTTCATTTGGTATAAGTTTTTTTAAATATAATTATATAATAAATATAATTATATAATAAATAAATTTAGCCAAGAGGAGGAGGGACTTTTAATTTTTTTAAAGGACAAAATTAGAAGGGCCGATCCCATTACAAGAAGAATAAAAAAAAGGTCATTAAATTTTGAAAATTATCATTTTGTAAACTTCATTATTAAAATTTAAAATGAAAAGTGAATATTGTAAAGCAAAAAGCCATTTTTAAAAAAAATAGTGAATTGTCTAGCCTAAAAAGATATTTTGAAATCTATTTTTCCACCATTACAAAGATAAAAAAAGGGGTGAGATTTTATTTTCACCACCTTCAAATCATCTTGCAATGGTAAAATTAAGTTCTAAACTCCTCAGATGCATTTTTAGTTGATACCAATGTCTAGATTCCTCATTTTGCCATTGTATTCTAGGATGCATTTTCGGTGGTGTCTGACATCCTTTGTGTGCTTGTGTATAATTGAATTTCATTGTGTGTATGAATTTGTAGCTTCTATTTCCACACATTTATTTTCTACACTTGAAACACACTTTTACTTTCTTATCATATGCAAACATGTATTTCATGATGTCTGGTTCTAGACCTCATTTTGTCCTCCCTAACATAGAATTGCTTCATGTGACAACTATGTTTCTTGGAAAACAAAAGTGCAAACACATTTAGATTTTGAAGATATTTGGTTTAGTTGTAGAAGGCACATGGGTTAGACAAGCAACAGATGTTGATCAACAATAGAAATATGACAAATCTAATAAAAATTCTATGTTAATAATCATTTTTGGAGTTTTAGATGAGGTACAACCTCATAATGAAAGTGATATAACTGAAAAAGATGTTTAGGATAAGCTTAAAATAGTATATGAAGCTAAGAATCAAAATCAAATCTTGAATCTTCAAACACAATTGCACACTCTCAAGCTCAAATTAGATGAAAAAATAGAGGCATTCTTTAGAAGGGTTGCAACTTTGTGGGCTTCGCTTCAATCTTTAGGTGAACTGGTGATAGATAATTCTTTGGTCCCAATAGTCCTTAGATCATTTCTCACCCACATATAGGATCTTTGTGACCACTTTGAATGTCACAAAATAAAAACCATCCTTTGAAGTGTTGGTAGTTTTTTTACAACAAGAGGAAGCTTTGCATAATTTGAAGGAAGTAGATGAGGAGCATGCACTCACATCACATCAAAAGGGGAATAAACCCATGAAGTCCACAAAACGATCTCCAAAGTAAAATAATCAACAAAACCAACAAGGGGATACATCAAGTTCTTCTAAAGCATGTCAAATTTGTGGAAGACAAGGACATGACTTAAACCATTTTTCGTAGAACACATTTTAAAAGGGCTCATCAAGCAAAAAGCCCTCTTTCAATAATTTACCACAAACAAAAAATAAGCAATCACAAAAACAAAATAGGTGGAAAAATAAAATTTCTAAGCCTAAACAACATGGAAATTTTGCTAAAGCATATGATTCTTGAAATGAAGAATATGGTTTAGATACTTG
The DNA here is from genome assembly GCA_037957365.1 of Torreya grandis. Lineage (NCBI taxonomy): Eukaryota > Viridiplantae > Streptophyta > Pinopsida > Cupressales > Taxaceae > Torreya > Torreya grandis. Next base: position 3,617,330 of record JARHVA010001289.1, read on the forward strand.
AACACATGAGTCTATCAATCATCCAAAAGCAATTTAGTATGTTTATTCAGGGGAAACCAAACACATGATAGGGAGAAAATAATGGCTTTCTACAATGAACAAAATAGAAAAAAAGGGCAATGTATCACTTGGAGATGTTACCTTATATACAATACAAGGTAGTGGTGACATCAAACTTCAACTTGGAAACAAGAATTGCAACATTTCAAATTTTATCTATGTACTAGTACTTACAAAAAATCTATTTTCTATTAATCAACTACTTGACCACAACCTCATGGTTGAATTTCATCAACAAAATGATTAAAAGTTTTGCCACGTCAAGGACAAGTCTAGGCATTTCAAAGTGATTGCCAAGGCTTCCAACATGGCAAAGTGTTTTAGGATGATTTTTTTCAAAATGATCATCAAGCACTTGTGGTAAAGATACATAACTAGGAAAATTATGGCACAAAAGATAAGGTCACTTGAGTTATGGCTATTTGGTTAAATTGAGAAAATATGATATGATTCATGCTCTTCCCAAACTCAAGCAATCTTTTGATATATGTACCGGTTACTTAGCTAGAAAACAGAGAAGAGCTCCCTTTAGAAAGACTAAATATCGATCACCTAGTAATTTGGACTTAGTGCACATGAATCTATGTGGACATTTTAATCCTAGTATTAGAGGGTATAAATACTTTCAAATTTTTGTTGATGATTACTCATGAAAAATGCAAGTATATTTATTGAAGACTAAAGATCAATATTTTCAAGTCTTCAAAGAATTCAAGGCCATGGTTGAAAATTAAATTGGTATGAAAATCAAGACTCCACTTAGATCATGGGGGGTAATACACCAGTAAATAATTCTCAGCCTATCTCAGTGCAAATGGAATCAGTCAACAATTGCTAACTACATATTCACCACAACAAAATGGAGTTATAGAATGATGTAACAAAGTCATTATGGAAATTTTTTATAGCATGCTTGAGGATGAAAATTTTTTTAGTACATATTGGGTAGAATTTTGTCATACTACAGTCTACTTGTTAAGTAGCTCACCCTCCAAAGCTCTTGATGGAATCACACAACATGAAGCTTGGACAAGGAATAAACCAAAGGTTACTCACCTTCGAGTTTTTAGTTGCAAGGCATACATCCATGTTCCTAATAAGAAAAAGAATAAGTTGGATAGGAAAACACAAGAATGTATTTTTTTGGGATACAATGCACAATCAAAGCCATACAGGCTCCTTGATCCATAAATAAAGAAGGTAATAATCAATAGAGATGTAGTGTTTGATGAAAAGAGAGTAATCAATCCACCTTCTACATAGGCAAATAATTTAGGAAAAAGTCCTGTAATCTTTTTAGATGGTGATGGTGAAGGAGAAAATGAAGATAGTCAAAGAGGACTTCTAGAACCACCACCTATAACTCAGTGTGTGCCTAAGTGGTATAAAAGTATTATACAAGATGCTAACTTGAATGGAGTACCAAATACATCCACTTAGGACTGAGGAATCTAAGCATGGCTTGAAAAGAAATTAATATGGCACTTATGAGTATTATTTAATAATCTTATGAGCCCTCAATAGTAACATAAGCCCTATAGTCAAAACCTTGGAAGGATGCCATGGATGTAGAATATCAGTTACTAATGAAGAATAACATTTGGCATCTTGTTGATATTCCACCAAGTAAGAAGCCTATTGGGTGAAAATGGGTCTTTAAGACCAAGTACGAAGTAGATGGTAGTGTTGATAAGTATAAGGCAAGGTTTGTTGTAAATGGGTATGCTCAGAAAGAAGACATTGAATATGAGGAAACTTTTGCTCCCACATCTAAGATAAAGACTATCAAATGGTTTTTGTTATGGTTGCATAGTTTGGATGGAAATTCCATAAAATGGATGTAAGAAGTGCCTTTTTTAATGGATATTTGTACGAGGAAGTATACATGACTCAACCTAAAGGTTTTGTGGTACCTAATTAGGAATAAAAGGTGTGTAGGCTTATCAAGTCTCTCTATGGGTTAAAACAAGCTCCCCAAGCCTAGTACATCAAGATTGATGAGCATCTTGTACAACATGGTTTCAATAGGAGTCCATATGATCCTAACCTCTACCTCAAACAACATGGAGGGAATTTATTGTACTGATTGTTTATGTAAATGATCTAGTCATCACTAGCAATACAATAAATATGATCAATGTAATTAATAATGATCTCAAGTGATCATTTGATATGACAGATCTTAGGCTATTACACTATTGTCTTGGTTTGTAGGTATGGAAAAAGTAACATCATATTCTTTTCATAGATGAAGTATACCAAAACATTTCTCAATAAATTTAGGATGATGGATTGCAAGCGTATTACAACACCTATGGAGACAAGATTTTAGTTATCTCATACAGATCCATCACTAGAAGTAAATGCAACTCTCTATCGGTATTTGATTAGGAGTCTCATTTACTTGACATATACTAGCATAGATATTAGCTAAGTTGTAAGTTATATTTATTGATTCATGAAGGAACCAAAGGTGGCACATTAGAAAGTAGTAAAGTGGGTATTGAGATTCATCATAGGTATATTTGAGTATGGTGTAGAGTACAAGAATAATGATAAGTTATTCTTGATAGGATACATAGATGTAGATCATGTAGCATTTATTAATGATAGGAAATCTAATTCTAGGTTTGTGTTCTTTTTAGGATCTGGTCCAATTTCATGGGTAATTAAGAAGCAAAACCATGTTTCTATATTTTCTATAGAGGGATAATATCACGCTATAATAGGAGTTGTCTGTGAAGTGATATGGATATGTCACATTCTTTTAGGACTTGGAGTTTCATAGACTCAACCTATTGTCTTGTATTGTGACAATAAAGGTGTTCTACATCTTTTTTGTAATCTAATGTTTCATGAGAGAATGAAACACAGATAGGTTCAGATTGATTTCATATGCAAACATGTTCAACAACACAACATACAACTCCAGTATTACCCCACTCAGTATCAGTGCACAAATGTCTTCATGAAGTCACTTGCACATGATAAGTTTGAGGCATTAAAAAATTCTCTCTTCTTCTCTTTAGGCTATGATTAATTAAGGGGGAATGTTAGAATAATTAATTTATCCCAGCCTATATGTAATAAATGTTACATGGTGTGTTACACCTTTGATTGACATGTAGCATAGGTTAGTTAAGTGTGTTATTTCATATGTGTGATTAGTTACATTGTGAGGCTTAATCACCTACAAATTAATATATTTAATCTCACTTGTTGATGTATAAATAACCACCTCTTGTAGTGCTCTTGTTAATACAATTACTTTCCATCTTTCACTATATACATATCATTACAAATATTTTTATAAATTTTTAACTATTAATCAAAATTTTATAAAATTTATACCTGACCAATCTATGTATTATTGGCTATGGTTTGAAATAAAATAGTTTTCATGAAGTTAATGTCAAAAAATTGTGTTTATATACTTGCAGTTCTAATTTTCCAACTATCTCAACTTGTAAAATTATTTTAAAAAATCTACTTATTAAAAAAAAAAAAAAGTTATCCTGATCAATCTTTGACATTTAATATATGCATATCTAAAATTTCATACATCAATTCAATAATTTACTCAAATAGTGTGTCTGTACACATGTAATCTTCTTATCTATTCACAAAAATGGGTCAAGCTATTATCATAAGTATATCTGTTTCACACACTTTTCTCATATGGGTATTAAAAAATATTATATATTTATAAACTACATTCAAAATGACACATTTCATATTCTTAGGTCACTATCAAATTATTTCTATAACTGTATCTAACATTTCTCCAAGTTCAACTACACTATTTTTTTTTTAAAGTGTCACTTTATACCCCTTTTGTCCTTCATTATCCTGCATCTACCCTGATCCCAGCTAAATTTGATTTTCTTTATCATAGAATTGGTAATGATATTAATTATTAAGGGAATACAACATGGAGTGAAAACTAGAAAAGATTGAGATTAAAAAATTCTCATCCAATACAGACATAAATTTTTTACAAACTGAACAATAAGTAACAAAAAATTAATATTTAGATCCTATAAAAAGGAAATAAAAATTGTGTATGGATATTATTAAATTATTTGAAATACAAGTTTAAAATAAATAATTTTAAAAATTATGTATTGGATTTAAGGTCAAAATATAGTTCTTTTAATGCTCATTATTTAATCTGAGGTCGAGAGAAAATTATTTTAGTCTCAGATACTAGATCCAAGGTCAAAAAAAAGTTTTTTTAGTGTCAGATTCTTTGGAATTTATGTAAACCCTAAGGTAAAAGTTTTGAATTAATTCTCAAATAAATTGTGCTACTTCACTGATATGCTTTATCTCAATTTGGAAATAATTAGTTTATTAACTCTTATTAAGATAAAATAAGGAGAAAGATAGCAAATGTTGTAAATCACTTAAAAATAGTAGAATGAAAGTAAATGCACTAAAATAGATGAAAGTAGAATGAATTAAATAATTTTAAGTTTAAACACAAGAAAAATTAACTATTTTTCATCTATATGTTGAATATGTGTGACTGAAATATAGTTGGAACTAATCAACAGATCTCATTGTGCATGTGCCATAAGAATTGTGATTGTAACTAATCAAGGTTAAAGTCAACTAGAAGGAGATAGGATTGAATGCCACTACTATCCTCTACATTTGATTATATCCTCTTCTAAAAATTATGTAAATTAGGGCTCAATCACACATACCTACTTGAAACATATAAGTATGTAGAAATTTTAAATTGTTTGGAAAAAAAATCTCCTATGGTGCAAGTAAATAAAGAAGAATAAAATAATCTAAAAAATAAGACACAAGAGGGAACAAATTACATAGATATTACTTGGAAAACACTTTCAAAACTAGTAAGAGAAAAAACCATGGGCAAAATGACAGCTTCCAACCTTAATATTAATCACAACAACTCTCTTTTACAACAACTCCTCCAACAACTCCTTTAGTGCTAACACATGAAGCAATCCATGATTACACTTAAAGCATTTAGATTGTGAACTAAGCATAATATAGCCTTCAGTATTTAGCCTCCAAGAATGCAATCTCAAGCTTGCATGGATCCTCTAACAAGATGAGAAATATAAAGATAAAGGATGCCATTAATATCATTTACAATGAGAAGAGAGAGGGGAGAGAGAAACATCATAATGGCCCATAAAATTTTTCAAATTTGAGTGGGGTGTCATGTGATCTTCAAAGGTGTTTGTCATCATGTGCAATAGTCATCAAAATTGATCTTCCACCAAATAAGATCCAAAGCCACCTTCATGTGGCTCCAAAACATGTTCCCCACTTCCACAAGTGAGTCAAAAAACTCTCAATAATGATCATATTATCTTCATCACCAAGGGGAAACAAAGTGAATGCCCCACTTTAAACAGGATCAAAACCACCCCATGTGACGATAAGAATTGTACCCTACTCCCACATGTGAGATCAATCTACAATAGTTTATTCTTATCTTCATCTTTACATGTGAACATAATAGTCCAAAAGGTGTTGTAATCACATTTTGACTCTAATCAAGCATGTGAATCCTACGTCCCCTTATAAACTTGACCCATACATTACCCCTTATATTTTGCATACTAAGAGAAATGACATGTGAGTACTAGAGATAAAACCTATGTCCTCTAGTAGAGTACTACACCCCACTCCTATCACATCAACCTAATCACATATGAGAGACCCTCCATGGGTCCTAACACATCACCAATCATCTACATCACTAACCATCCACACCACTAGCATGCCATATCACCATGAATAGTATTGCGAATAGTGATTTCACACCTAACATACTCCCATTTGAAGTCAATATGCATAGGCTTTTACAACACCTAAATATTTTGCAACCAACTATCCATTAATGCCCATTTCTACCCTCACACAAACCCAGTAGAAGTTTTCTTGAACTATTAAAACTTCATTACCCTAATAGGCTTTGTCAACATTTGTTCCTCCATAACAGATTACAACATTGAAGTGATAAATAACTTCTCCATGACATAGACCAATCCTCCAATTAGGATTCTGCCATGAACTACTTGTAACTCCCACTTCTTGGGAATATTTGATTTAGTGTTCATCATAGCATTATGAGACTTCATAATCTTGATGAATCTAATACATAAGACACTCCATGTCTTATCTACTATTATAGGATACTCTTGGGAAGACAACCCACAATGCAAGAAGTGGGGTAATTCCTTGCTTTTCCATCTTTGTGCATCTCCATCCTTGGTTTACTCGTCCTACCACCTTCATCACATCCTTGTCACTTGAGCCATCACACCAATGATCATGTTGGGGCCTACATCCAACATATCATCAACACATATAACAATAACTTCTTCTAAACACTTTAGCTCGCCATGAAGGTACTAAATATATTGTACTCCCTCAACATGTATAATAAAAATGCATATAGTGATTTATTCAAAATACAAATTAAAAAATACTTTGCCTCATCCATCTATCTTTTTCTCACTAAGAGAGGTCACCATGTAGGAATCACACTACTACAATTCCCTGAATAACAACTAGTGTATGTATCACTCTTGATAGTAGTGAGGAGATAAGATCTCACAAAAGTTAAAACCAAACTTCTTTACATAGCCACCAAGTTATCAACATGGCACAAGTTCATTAGACCAATAATAAATTCTGAGAAGTCATCACACTACTTAGTGCATCACTACACTTATTGAGTTTTTGATCTTCAAGAATGCATCTAAAATGTATCATGCTCTATTACATGTCAAATCACATGGCCTTCCCTTTCTAGGAATACCAGGTCTTAGTTGTTCTTTTGCATCTTCCTCATCCTCAACTACTTCAAAATAGGCACAACTTTAGGTTTCTTTGTACCTCCTTTCTTTGCATGGATTTATCTTTAGCATCTCAAATAAGAACATATGGTCAGTAGTATACCACATCATACACCCCTTTGTGTGATGTAAATAAATATAATAAGGTCATGCCTTATCATCATCCTCTTCTAAAAGGAGACCAGCTTGCTCCTCAAGCTATACACTTTCTTCATCTTTAATATGAACAATGTGTAGGTTATTGACTTGTCTGACAAAACTTTTTCATCTTCTTCTCCAATCATATATGGGCTTTTCCTTAGAAATATGAAGAGAACATGATCCTCACCAAGAGATCCTTCATAGATACACAGAGAAATAGATGCCAAAATAAAACATTTTTTCACTCCTAAACTTGGCCTCTCCTTTTGTCATAGTAGCTTCCACTTGCACAAACCAGCCAACAATAAAAAACACTCACAAACATAGATTTTTTCACCATGGATCTCATACCAATTGTTAGGGGAAAAAATCTCCTACAGTGCAAGTAAATAATGTGGAATAAAACAAAATACAAAATAAGACACAAGAGGGAACACATTAAACAGAGATTACATGGAAAACCTTGCAAAACTAGTAAGAAAAAACCATGAGCAAAATGGTAGCTTCTAGACTTCATATTAGTCATAATAACTCTCTTCTACATCAGCTCCTCTATCAAATACTTTAGTGCTAACACATGAATCACTCAATTCTTACACTTGAAGCATCTAGGTTATAAACCAAGCATAATATAGCCTTTAAGATCCAACCTCCAAGCATGCAAGCTCAAGCTTTCATGGATCCTCTAACAAGATGATAAATACAAAGACAAAGAATGTCATTAATAGCATTTACATTGAGAAGAGAGAGGGGAGAGAGAAACATCATAGTGGCTCTAAACATTTGTCACATTTAGGTGGAGTGTCATGCAATCTTCAAAGGTGTTTGTCATCATATGAAAAAGTCATCAAAATTGATCTTCCTCTAGACAAGATCCAAAGCCACCTTCATGTGGCTCAAAAACCTATGCTTTACTTCCACAAGTGAATCTAAACACTAAATATTATTCATCTTATCTTCATCACCAAGGGTCAACAAAGTAGATACTCTAATTTAGACAAGATGTAAGCCACCCCATGTGACTCTAAGAATTTTACCCCACTCACACATGTGAGGTCAGTCTACAATAATGAATTCTTGTCTTCATCTTCACATGTGAACACAAGAGTCAAAAAGGTGTTTCAATCACCTTTTGACTATAATAAGACATGTGAATCCTAGTGTACCTTATAAATTTGACCCATACATGACACCTTATCTTTTGATTACTAAAACAAACCACATGTGGCTACTAGGGACAAAACCCATGTCTTCTAGTGGAGTGCTATGCCTCCCCATCACATCAACCTGATCACATGTGAGAGACCCTCGATGGGCCCTAACACATCACTAATCAACCATATCACTAGCCATCTACATCACTAGCATGCCACATCACCATGAATACCAATTATGAATATTGATTTGTGAATAATGACTATGAATAGTGACTTCACGCCTAACAAAACTTTAGATGCACATGAAAGCCTTTAAAATTACTTCTTCAAAGTTGAAATCCTATTAGGGCTTGCAATAGATGAAAACATGGAAAGATAAAGGCAGAATGTAGTGGGTTGATCTTACCCTAATCACCCCCACGATGATTTTTCTTTACCTATGTATCTAATAATCTGAAGAGGGAAATCAAGACAGCATAGTTATCCAAATAAAAATGATTTGTGTGATTGTGTTCCTTTTATTACATGTATGAATCTAAAGATGACTTGAATACTAAATAATTCTTTGTTTTGACTTATATAGAATAGGCACTTTAATTAGCTAAAGATTGCTTCATATTATTAAAATGATGTTTGGGAAGAATAGTGAATAGTTGCTTAATGTGTAATATTATAAGTATGTCTCATTAGTGAAATTGTCAAGTGGTAGAATATGTGAATTAGATGTGTATTTATAGCAATCCAAAAGGAGAAAACCTTAAATTACTTATCCTCAAAATAGAGACCAACCTATGATGGAGGGTATAAATATGAAAATTAGTATTTATTAGGGTGAAGGACATGATCAACCTATAGTGATCAAGATCAACTGCCACTATTGACCTATACTAGTTGATCCTATCTTGAAGGGTAACATTTAAAAATTAAGATATGGGATGTCATGGATACAAATATTTAGAGAGGATTTTTGTAATTATGGACATTTATTTAAGTATAAAATATAAACTTAGAAAGGGATAGGTATGTATAGGTACTTAAGATTAAAATATGTTTAAATTAAGTATTGAAATAAATTAGAGTAAAAGTGTAGCTAAAACTAACATTATCAAGTATTCATGACCAAATTTGAGTCACTATATGTTTTTAGTGTGTATAATTGATGGTAGAGTTATACAATATATGCTACATAATTTCATCACACTCTGGGAGGTTACAAATTGGAGTATATTAATTTAGTCACAATAAGGAGTTGTAAGAAGTCATGTAATATGTAAACTAATGAAAGGTTATATGAAGATGTTTCATACACTTGTATAATTGTATCTTTGAAACTAAATAAGTGTTAGCAACATCTGTGAGGTACTCTAACATGGACCTGTATTGGTTTGTATTGAGAACTTTATTTAAAATATATTATATATAGGTGCTTAATTATACTATTTTATATAGAAGATTTGCAGTAATTTGAAGTTACTATTTATAAAACTTGTATGTTGGTTTATTAAGTTTTATTATTATATTGTGATGATAAAATATATTGTAATGAGTTGTTCATAATTATATTCAATTTTAAAGATGATTTGAAAATTTAATTGAAAATTTGTAATATCTTAATTATATTTTTTTCTTTTTAGATTTTTTTGAGCCCAACACAGTGGTGAAACTAGATTCATACCATCTTCTATCAATCAATGATAAATTGACAAATAATATAATTATTAATCAATACAATATGCAAAAAAGACTAAAATAAACACTTTAATTTGATATATCTTAACATATAATTTAATGTATTTAAGAAATATGCAATTATCGAATATTATAGTGAAATCAAATTCTCACTTACATAAAATATGTTATTCTATTTCTATTAAAAAAAAATTACTAGATTCATATCTTCTATCAATCAATGAGAAATTGACAAATAATATAATTATTAATCAATATAATATGCAAAAAAGACTAAAATAAACACTTTAATTTGATACATCTTAACATATAATTTAATGTATTTAAGAAATTTGCAATTATGGAATATTATAGTGAAATCAAATTCTCACTTACATAAAACATGTTATTTTATTTCTATAAAAAAAAATAATGACTTAGGGTATTAAAAATAATTCTATCATATTTATTTATATTTTTAAAGACCAATTTATCAATCGGACACATTTGCATTTACCAACATACATTTAATTAAATATCATGATACATTGTTACCTTTTACCCAGTTTCCAACAACACTTTTTTCAATAATGTGCAGGGTTAGACATTTTTTTTATTATTATTGGTAAACATTTTTATAGAACATGGGAAACCAAAATTAGGACACAATCGAGGCCCAATCACCAAAAAAACAAATTGACAATATAACATAAAACAATCCAAACATTGAAAACCAAATAAGAAAAGACAACATAGAAAAATCATGCTACAAAACCACCATAAACAATGTAACACTAAAGATACAGGAACCAAACAATAACATAGAAGACAATAGAGAAATCCTTTAAAGAACTAAAATAGAAATCAAACACAAATAAAACCTACAAACCCAAGAGCCGAAAATCATCTACAAACAGTGAGGCTTCTCTTCAAAATAAAATCATCTGAAATCTTTGACATCTGTCCCAAATTAGTTGTTCTGATTTTAACCTCGATCTTTCCACCTACGATCTACATCTTCCACATCTTGGTGACACTCGTAAATCTATCTTTCAATTCCTACCATTAAAACGAAAAAGACTATGTAACATTGGAAAAAGATCCTCCAAACGAATCTCCATAGGTAGGGCTAGACACTAAGAACAACGTGGAGACCTTTATTCCATTAACATCTGTCAATTTCACCTTTTTCTGCTTGTGCCTCTTAATGTGCTCAGTCATAATCTCTACATATTCGCGCCACAAATTGAGATTTCCAAGTATAAATTTATCCGATCTAACTGACTCTCTCCTGCACGTGTGCCAATCAAAAGTAGCAATGAGCTTTAAATAATATATAAATACGCCTGCTTTAGTTTCGACAAAACATGTTGGGAATGAAGTTCAAATCAAGGCATCCACGCGTTTCAATCATATTGTTTTACAGGAATATGGAAAAGGGGTGTGGACCAGATCTTATCCAATTCCCTTTATAATACCCACATGAGAAAAATAAATCATTGATTGATCTAGTCCTGTCTACCAGAATTAACTGATTTTCCCCAGTTTTTGCAGTTTGAAGATTAAGATGTGTGAGAACTTCTGCAGAATTTTATGGTTAGAAATCTTTTAAACCATTCTAGAGGTATTGGATGCATAGATGATGCAACTAAATTTCCCTGAGCTTAATGGTAAGATCTGAGAGGTATATATTCAGTTAAACATTGAAGATTCAAAGTGTACCTGAAGAATTAAACATTCAAGGTGTAAGATGTGTGAGAACTTCTACAGAGTTTTTTGGTTTCATTTTTCATTAATACTCATCAGGTATTGACAAACTTATTGAGCTTAGTGTCAGGATCTCAAAAAGTATTTATTCAGCCCAAATTTGAATCTATCCAAAGTGTACCTGAAAATTTAGAGACTTAAGATTTAGATGCTAGAATTTTATGTTGGTAATTAGATTTTGATTATGTTGAAATGTTGAATAGTTTTAGTGAATAAGATGAATCTGGTTTTAAGTTTGAACTTAGGTTATTTAGATTATAGACATAAAGTTAGGATTGTATAAATGTAAAGGTCAGTTAGACAACATAGATCTATTCAGATGTTATAGAGGATGAAAAGCTTACTAATTTCGTTAATAATTTTATAGTTATATTTGTGAAGTTTTGTAATCTATAATTGTTACCCTGTGATGTTTTATCAGTCTTTCATTACTATTGTTTATAAAGAAAGTCAATGAAGATTTTGTTCTACTTTAATACTATATATCTATTAACACAAAGTTATCAAGATACAAATAAAAGATCAGTAAAGTAAAGAAGATCCCTTCAACATTTTATTTATATTCCAAAATAATCTCTAGTCCAAATCCAAAACGTGGGAAATGTAATAAGTTTATCGCTTTTATTATCTAACAATTTCAGTTTTTTCCAAAGTTGTTCTTGATAAACTGTAGATAAGCTTTTTTTCAAGGTTCTAGATTTCTGCCTCATTCAAGAAAACAAAATTTGGTGAGATTCATATATCAATGATTAAGTAGCAGTATGTATTGCAGGGCTAAAAATTGATTTGCAGCTCAAATTACATTGATACTTCTTTCACAGAGATTTTAAGGACCCAACCTTGAAGGAACATGGTGAAGTTAAAAGGTGAAGGGAAAAAGAAAGAGCATCCATACAGAGGGATAAGGAAAAGACCATGGGGTAAATGGGCAGCAGAAATTAGAGACTCCATCAAAGGAATGAGAGTTTGGCTTGGCACTTTTAACACTGCAGAGGAGGCTGCAAGAGCTTATGATGCAGCAGCTAGAAAGGTGGGAAGACATAACACAAAGCTCAACTTCCCTGACCAGGAAGCTGCCCAAAATCAAAACACCCACATAAAGTCTTCAGATAAGGTCTCCATAAACTCCCCTTCTATGCCATCAAAACCAGAAGAAGTCTTTGAGGTTTGCAGCCCCACATCAAAAAATGCATGTAATGAGAATGAAGGCATCCATGTTGTAGATGTATCAAGTCATGAAAACTTCAGCAACGCTTTTGAGATATTGAATCCAGAATGGGTTAATAATATCATTGGTAATGTCTCAGAGGGATTGTTTGAGGACTTGCCATATTTTACAGAAAATGCCGTAGCTTTTGAAGAACCAGAGATCGTTTTAGATTTGTGGAGTTTTGATAATGTGCATATGTGAATATGATATAATTATTTTACATGGTTGGTTCCTGCATATGGGCATGTAAAACTATGACTTATGGATTTTCAGCATTGAAAATGTGAATTATTTTGTTAAAAACAGTTATATGTACATTTCAACTGTGTATTTCTTTCTGAAAGCAGGATGTTCTCTTGAACAATCTACGGTCTCTTTTTCTTTTGGATTAAAAAATGATTAGACATTAGAAAACAATCTTGACAATCCTACATGTCTTTTTCCTTGTAAAAAGTATTATTGATATGCTCAATCCATGTGACATTATGCTAGCATCTTTATCCTACTTGTAATTTATTGGGGCCACAATTTACACATTTGACCCACAACTTATCCTTTACTGTGCTTATAATTGACAGCTCAAGTGGTGGGTGGGTGTTTTCTTTTCCTAGTGGGTTTAAATTTCAAATAGAACTAGTACATGTACATGTACATATAGAAGAGAATCCAAATATAAAATAAAAAGAATTGAATATTGAGAAATTTTAAATATAAATTTTAAAAATAAATGTGTGAAAATAATTTCAAATTGTTTTGTGCATTTAAATATTTGTGAAAATAATTTGAGATTATTTTTACACGTATATTTATAAAATTTATGTTAAATTTCTCAATATTCAATTATTTTTATTTTATTTTTAGTTTTTTTTCATTTTATTTTTAAAGTTTATTGAATATTCATTTTTTTGGATTGAAAAAGCATAATTTTATTAATAAAATAATATATAGTATATTGTTGATCATACAAAAAATACGAGTGAAAAATTCACATCTAAAAAGCATAATCAAACCAAGTTAAAATAAGCTTCAGAAGAAAACTAAATTCTATAAAAGGCCACCACACTGTTAGCACAACCAAGGTTAAACTAACTCAGATGCACATCAACTAAAAAAGGATAAACAAAAGCACTAACAACAAGGAACATATCAAGCGATAACAACAAATATGGTGGCAAGCAGAGGTAGAGGAGGCGGAGGATCTTGAGGGTTTCCTCCCTTACCCCTTGAGCAGGAGGTCTTCATCAACTGAAGTAGGAAACCTACCATCAGTGTGTTGATCATCTTCAGTAAAATCTTGTTGCTTAATTATAGGATCTTGCCTAGAGGGCAAGATGGTGAGATCCAGCTGCAGGAACTTGTCCTGCGGAGGACCCCATCCCCCCACCATCAGTAGCCCTGTCCAATCCATAGTGTGTATATGACTAGTGAGGGTGAGGAGAGGCACTTATCCTAGACCGTTCACAGCTAGAACATTGATGTCTACCCCCATGCCCACACCCTAGGGTGAATGGTTGCGGGGGGGATCTGGAGGCTCGTGGTTGACTGCACAAGGAGGATTCTCCTAGTGGTCTAGGAGAATCTATAGATGGTGGAGCTCAAGCTAAACTTTATTCGTCTGACTCTGGATAGGTAACATTAGATATCATAACAACTTTGTTAGTTGCATAATTTTTTTCCCTAACTTCATGGTTAAAACATGTTTTATTTGTAAATTTCCAAATTTGAAAAATAACATCATTACGGAAATTTTTCCAAAATATATTGTATCTTGCAGGGAGTAAGGTAGAGTCCCTTAGGAGATCCATATTCCACATGAACAATTCAGGGCTAAAGGGCTTGAAGAGGGTATGAATCCATCTACAACATGACTTAGCATGAGGAGAAAACCAAAAGAGGTGTTTAAGGGATTCTGGGTGGTACAAGCAAGGCAAGTGGGATTTGAGACCCCTATATTCTTGAGCCGGCCACCTCCAGATAAACCTTGGTAAATAATACACCAAAGGAAATGGGCCTTTTTAGGCCCACTAAAAGCCGCCTAGATGTTCTCAAACCTTCTAGCCCAGACAGACAAATACATCTAAGATTACAACGATGATTGAGGGTTTTGGTGTCAATATGTTGATGGGATAAAAGATTATACCTAAGTTGAGGATAATAGCGACAAAATTCTATAGCCGTAGTCTAAGACCAGCCTTTCCACTATGGTGTGAGAGAGGTAACACCAATTTTGTGTAGAAATTCATCAGGTATGGAACTCTGCAACTCAGAAATGGATTTCACATATTAATTATTAAGCTTAAACTTAGGCTTCACAAGATTATATGGAAGCTAGTCCTAAATGGTCTTATAAAAAGTATCCCCAATTGTGTGGATACCTTTTTTAAATGACCTCAAACCATTGATCCAAGGGATCATGGCCAAGGGAACATTA
Source organism: Torreya grandis (assembly GCA_037957365.1). Taxonomy (NCBI): domain Eukaryota; kingdom Viridiplantae; phylum Streptophyta; class Pinopsida; order Cupressales; family Taxaceae; genus Torreya; species Torreya grandis. Next base: position 3,632,609 of record JARHVA010001289.1, read on the forward strand.
TGGAAATTCAATGGGGGATACCACCAAAGAGATTGATCATTAAAAGAGAAATTGCTTTGAAACCCTTCCCCCATTCAAATGAGGTGTGGTTTGAACTTCTCCCAAGCCCTCCAGATGCTTTAAACAATAGAATTGCCTCCTATTTTAATAGAATCAGGGGTAATGAGGATGTTGGGAAGACCAATCCCTTGCCAATATTTTCGACCAAGATGGTAGCCTTGAGAGATACAGTGCCACAATAGAATTTTGTTTAGTATTGTCATTGATGTCAAAGGTGCATCTTATGAAGGTTGATGTCAAAGGTGTTGTAATAGTGGAAAACACACTTGAATTGGATTGAAACCTTTTATTTAATGATTTAATAAAAATTGATTTAAAAGATTATGAAATTTAATAATGAATTTTAAATATCCATAATTGATTGAATTTAAAGAGTGAAATAATAATAGAGGCGAAATGATAGAAACACCACACACGATTTGATAATGGAGTTTGGCTTAAAATCCTACATCTTTGGATCCACTCCAATGAGTATCACTCCTATTAATTTGTCACAAAAATGATTATAAATCCTTTAGAAGTCTCTCAAATCTTCATCTCGGGTTTTAATTTTGTCAGAAGAATTCTCTCAAACCAAATACAAAGTTTGAGGCACTTAAAATTCCTCCTAAGTCTCCTACACCACCCTTTTCCTTATGCACAATCTTCACAAGCACACATAAACTTAGCTTTAAAATGAGCCTTGAGCAGCTTATATAGTTCTTACGTCGCGTTGGTGTAGCGGTGGGTGCCTTATATTTTTACCCAAGATGGCACAGGTACAACTCCCACGACATTGGCTTTGTGGCTAATGCAAATCGTTTAGTCCCACGTTGGGGAGTTTTGAATGATTTAAGTCTTTTTTTAAGACTCGAGCTCCACCTTTATAGCTGATGTAAGCCTTTTGTTGGCTAAAGCATTTGGTTTGGCTCAATCCGCCAGTAATGTTGGGCTCGATTCGGTTCACCAATCTCGATTTAGCTGAGGTGACTTGGATTGCATTCGCAGTGGTTGTTTGAATGATTAACTTGAATTCGAGATCCATGTGTGTCTTCATGGTAGCATGTTGGCTCCTCTATGTGGTGAGATTTGACTCTGCCATGTGGCAACATGGGAACACCTTGATATCCTTGTGAAGTACTACAAAGCTATATGAATTATCCCATATTTATGGGTTTACGAAGCAATTGGGAATTTAAATACAACCAAGGATACATGGCATTGTGAAGTAAAAGGTAGCCAAGGCACCCCTCATTACAAAAAGTGTGTTGATCCTCAGTGAAGGCCCCCAACAAGCAAGTAGTGGGGCCCATTTGACCAACACCATACATTGTCAAAGATAAGATATAAAACCAAACCCAAATTTTTTACACTAATTCATTATTGCATGTCCATCACATAATTGGTCTATTTGGCATGCTAGAATTATGCCACATCACTTTATGTCACATTTTTGCCTTATTTAATCTAGAGATTTAAACGTGCGACATATTGTACATACGAGCTCAAAATTGACCCATTCTAATCATGCCAAAAATCTCTAGATGAGCTCTACATTGTGCCAATGATCAATCTGCAATTTGTCAACTTTTATTTTGGAGTGAAACATCAATCCTCCTAGATCAATCCTCCCAATGGGAGATTTTGGACCTCTAAAAGTTTATTAATTAGTAAAGAGGTGAGGGTATTTCACTCTCACTCTTCCATCTTCCATCCATTTGGCCTTATTCGAGTGCATCCCTTTGAGACTAACAAGAAGATACTCAACATCTTCCCTTCATGAAGTCCGAATCTTTTTGTCAAGAATTGTATCTCCCTGCAATTCTATTAGATACTCAAGAGAAAAATCATCAACAAAATGAAGGATACTCTCTCATCATGATCTAAAATCATTGGAGGCTCATATAATTTTAGATATTCCACATTCACAACTAAATAAATCTACATATAAGATGTCAAATCTAACCAAAAAGCATTTTTACCAATCTTTTTCATAATCCAAAAAGGACCATACCAGATTGGTTTCAAATTTTTACCTTCACCTGTCAGCCTTTCCTTACTGATGTGAAGCCATACCAAATCACCTATAGCAAACTGGTGATCAACATGATGTTTATCATGTCTTGCTTTATACTTTGCCTGAATTTTTTCCAACTGATCTCAAATAGTCAAGTGTACCTAATATATCTTTTCAATGAACTTCTTAGCTTTAACAACATCATTACGTTCATCAGCAGATGAATCCTATCCATAACAAACATCTAGAGGAGATTTAGGCAAATATCCATAAAAAACTTCAAAAGGATATTTCATAGTAGAAGAATGAATTGCACAGTTGTAAGCATGATGAATATACCATAAATGCTCATCCCATAATTTGGGATGTTTATTGCAATGACCCTTAAGCAAATGTACCATCGTGCGGTTCACAACCTCTATCTGACCATCAGTCTGTGAATGAAATGCAATGCTCTTATTCAACTTAGTGTCTATTAATTCCCATAGTGTTGACCAAACTTCCCCAACAAACCAAGAATCTTAATTAGAAACAATAGAAGTGGGCAAACCAAAATGAACCCATATATGCTAAAAGAATAAGTGTGATGTACCTTCCCCTATAATCTGCTTAGTGCAAGGAATCAAAACACACATCTTGCTAAATCTATCCATCACCACATGCAAGTAATCATGTTTCCTTTGTGACATAAGTAAACCCCCTACAAAGTCCATGGAAATACTTTCCCAAGGATGGGTAGGAATAGGTAAGGGAGTATAAAGTCCTAGTTTCCTATTACTATGTTTAATTTTGGCACAAAGAACGTACCCCTTGATATATTTAGCAATATTTTCCTGCATATGGGGCCATTAAAAATACATTCTCAAATGTGCAACCATTTTACCAACTCAAAAATGACCATAAATAAGAGAAGTATGTGCTTCCCTAATCATGTGCACCCTTTCATTATGAGGAATGCAAAGTTTACCCAAATGATACAAAAGTCCATTAGGCACATGATAGTTTGATTATTCTACCTGTTTACAACTAATCAAGTCTTTATACACATCCTTAAAGTTAGCATCATCAACATACTATTCTTTATAATTTTCATGAGACAAAGAACTATGTTGTAAAAGAATACATACAACTACCATAGGAGGTCTAGAAAGCATCTCAACAACTTTATTTTGAATACCTTTCTTATACCTGATCACAAGATGAAATTGTTGTAGGAAACCCATCTAATGAAAATGTCTAGACTATTGTAGCTTGGTTTGTGACTGGAGATATTGGAAGGGCTGATGATCTATATGTATCATTATTTCTTTGCCCATAAAGTAATGTTTCCACTTTTTAACACTTTGAACCAATGCATACAATTCCTTACCATAAGTTAGATAGTTTCTTATTGCACCTGTGAATGTCTCAGAATGATAGCATATTGGATTCTTTCCTTGCATCAGGACAACTCCCATAGCATAATCGCTTGCATCCATCTCAATCTCAAATGGCTATTGCAAATCAGGAAGTGCCAAGACAGGGGAAGTACTAATCTTTGTCTTCAAAGTGTCGAAGGCCTTTTGTTGCTTGCCTCCCCACTAAAAGACCTATTTAGTATTAGTCAAAGAATGCAAGGGTGATGTAATATATGATAAATTATCAATGAATTTCCTCTAATATTGTACTTCACCAAGAAAACTTCTAACCTCAGTTACATTATTGGGTTTAAGCCATTTAACTATAACCTCTACTTTTGCAGGATTAATTTTCAACTCACCATGTCCTACAATATAACCCAAGTAAACCAAGGAGGTCTTGCCAAATTCACATTTAGACAATTTCAAATAAATTTTTTCCCTTCTCAATGCATCCATGACTTTCATAATATGAATCACATTATCTTCCCAAGTCTGACTGAATATCAAAATATCATCTACGTAGACTATAACAAAATCATCAAGGAATGGCCTGAAGACATCATTCATCAAATGCATGAATGTAGATAAGCCACTCAAACAATCCCTATTTTGTATTAAAATAGTTTTCTAAATATCACCATCATTAATCCTAACCTGATGATAACCACTTTTCAAGACTAACTTGGTGAAATAAACATCATTTTTTAACTAATCAAGAATATCATCAATATGAGGAAGAGGGTAACGATTCTTAAGAGTTATTTTGTTCAAAGAATAGAAATCGACACACATTCACCATGTGCCATCTTTATTTAGCACCAAAATAATAGGCAAACCAATATGAGATGTACTAGGATGAATAACACCCTTTTCCAAAAGTTCCATTACCTTCTTTTTGATTTTCTCATTTTCCACCACTGATAACCTGTACATGCCAATGTTAGGGAGAGGACACTCTTGTAACAACTGAAGTTCATGTTGAACTCCTCTTTTATGGGGTAACCCTTTAGGATCCTGAAACACATCATCATAACTAGGAATGATTTCAATCAATTCTTTATTATGTTTAGGATCAAAATTTTCCATAGCCTAGGAATATTCTTTTTCCTTAGACTTAATCAACATGAGATAAAAAGTCTTACTTGAATTGACTAGTCTTTTCATTTACCCTGTTGTAACCAAAGAAAGACTCATCTTAATGTGATGTGTTCTGACTATATATTTAATGCCATCCTTAACAAGCAAGTACTTATTCTCCTCCATATGGAAGATTATTTTTCTATCATAAAGATAATGGCTTCCTAAAATAATCTAGCATATGTCCAGAGGGACTATATCTAGATCAACCTCATCCACAAACTTGGATGTGATGGAAAATTTAAATATACAAGTTTTGGTTACTTGCATCTTTGCATCATCACACACCCAACCAAGTGGATAGGGTTTTAGATGGGGATTGGTTTGTAAGCCAAACTTTTTAACAATCTCCTCAGAAATCAAGTTTGCCTATGATCCACTATCAAATAGAGTGTCAATCTTAGTATGTTTTGAAACAACCCTAATGTGGAAAAACTCATTTCTTTTATTATCATCATACACAAATTTCTAATTTGAATAGGAAACATCATTAAATGACTCAATGTTAGAAATAGAAAGATTAAAAGAAATAGAAAGATTAAATGCATACTCATGGTTGTGATCTTAGTTTCATCCCCTGAATCTGAACCTAGATCCTAAACCATACCATTTGTTTTCTTATTCTTCTTCCTAAACTTGTTAGGTAGTAACTTAGGATGTAATTTCCAACACTTAGACTCATCATGCTTTTTATTGCAATGATTGCATAACGGCTTATTCTCTTCTTTATGAACAATAATAGTGTAGTTTTGTTTACCCTTTCTGGAACTTTGCCTTTTAGAATACTTAACATCAGATTGCTTAATTTTAACTTTAGGAAAAGATTCTTTTGTCTATTTTCCTCTAGCCTCCAAGTGAATGGATTTAACACGTGCTTCATCTAAATTAGTGGGATTTATAACAAGAATCATGTGTTTCAAGTAACTATGCAACCCACGTATGTACTTAAGCAGTGTTTCCTAAAGAAGAATATTTTAAAGTAAATCCTTTTTCCTAAATTCTTGTGTATATTCATGAACACTTTGGCCTTTATTTAGTTTGTCTGAAAGATTTACAATCCATCATAGCTTGTTATACATAGCTTAAAGGATAAAATTGTTTTCTGAGTTCATCAACAAATTCACTCTAAGTGGAAATTGAGTTATCTATGTTAAGCTCATTTTGCTTCAACTTACTCTCCCACCAGATGAGAGTTGTGCCTCCCAATCGAAGAGTAGCCAAGTTAATTTTAGCCTTATCATCTAAAATTTTATAGACCTTGCAATATAATTCAATTTGCTTTATCTAGTTATCCAATTTTTATGCATTAATCTCACCATTAAACATCAGAAATTCAAACTTAATATCTAGCTTTAGTGAAGGAAGAGATTCAATGACTTTTTTGTCTTTACCGTCATTCAAAGAGGAGGAAGGTTTATCAAAAAATTTACCACCTTCATCATGCTCTATTTTTATTCATCTTTCATGATAAATCTCATCAACCATCTCCTTCATTTCTAAGAAGGCCTATCAAAAAGCTCGTTCAGACTCAAAGTTATCTCCCATTTCAATAGTACATCTTGATCTAACCTCTAGATTGTACTCAACTAACTCTCCTTCACCCCATCTAGATCTCAACCTTATCAACATACACTAGCAATCCACATAATTAAATGCAAATTCTACTCTGATACTAAAAACCTGATCTGTAATTGACAATACTCAAGTGTCGTAATAATAAAAAACACACTCGACTTAGATCAAAACCTTTATTTAATGATTTAAAAAAAATTGAATTAAAAGATTATGGAATTTAATAATGGATTTTATATATCCATAATTGACTAAATTTAAAGAGTGCAATAATAATAGAGGCAAAATGACAAAAATACCACACATAATTTGATAACAGAGTTCGGCTTAAAATCCTACATCTCTAGATCCTCTCTAATGGGGATTGTTCCTATTAATTTATCACAAAAATGCTTACAAATCATTTAGAAGGCTCTCAAATCTTCATCTCGAGCTTTAATTCTATTAGAAGAATTCTCTCAGACCAAATACAAAGTTTGAGGCACTTAAAATCTCCCCAAGTCTCTTACACCTCCATTTTCTTTATGCTTAATATTCAAAAGCACAAATAAAATTAGCTTTAAAATGAACCTCGAGCACTTTATATAGTGATTAGGCTCGCTGGTCTAGTGGTGGGTTCCTTATCTTCTTACCCAAGATGGCAGGGTTCAACTCCCATGGCATTGGATTTATGGCTAATGCAAATCATTTAGTCCCACATTAGGGAGTTTTGAATGATTTAAGTCTTTTTTAAGGACTCAAGCTCTACCTTTGTAGTTGCCATAAGAATTTTATTGGCTAAGGCATTTGGTTTGGATTGTTCCACGAGCTATATTGGGCTCGATTTAGTTTTCCAATCTCAATTTAGCTGAGGTGACTTGGATTACATTGGTAGGGGTAGTTTGAATGATTAAATTTAATTTGAGATCCATGTGTATCTTTGTGGCAGTGTGTTGGCTCTTCTGTGGGGTGAGACTTTACTTTGCCATGTGTTAGTGTGGGAACACCTTGATATCCTTGTGAAGTAATACAAAGTTGTATGAATTATCCCATATTTTTGGGTTTACAAAGTAATTGGGAATTTAAACACAACCAAGGATACATAGCATTTTGAAGTAAAAGGAGGCCAAGGCACCTCTCCTTACAAAGAGTGTGTCGATCCTCATTAAGGGCCCCCAACAAGTAAATAACAGGGCCCATTTGACCAACACCATATGCTATCACAAATGAAATATAAAACCAAACCCAATTTTTTTGCACTAACTTGTTACCATGTGTATATCACATAATTGGTCCATTTGGTATGCTAGAATTATGCCAGATCACCTTGTGTTGCTTTTTTACCCTATTTAATCTAGAGACTTAAACATGTGATATCTTGTGCATATAGGCTCAAAATCATTGCACTAAGAATATCTTGATGAGATATACGTTGTGCCAATGATCAATTTATAATTTGATGACTTCTATTTTAGAGTGAAACATAGATCCTCCTGGATTAGTGACTAAGCCTAGTTGGTAGTATGTGATGCGACAAGGTGCATGGAGAGAGCATTATCATTAAGAGAGTGTTTTTAGGAGATAAAGAGAAAGAGATAATTTGAAGATAATAAGTGACTTATGGTTGCATTAAGGTACAAGTCATTGATGACAAAGTGCATTGGAAGCCTATTCATGAGCCTATTCATGACATGAAGAGGTATGTGCATGAAAAATAAATGAATAAAGGAATTTGAAGTTTGTTTGAAACTATTTTAGAATGTATGTGAGTAATTGAAGCATTCATGGGAGTTTTAGGGTGAGCCTATAGGCGTAGGACCTTCAAATTAAGCCTACACCTAGACCTCTCTTAGACCCTACCTAGCATAATGAGGGAAGATCATATTTCAAGTAAATTATGCATATGTGAGCATGGATAGAGGTGAGATAAGTTGTTTTTGGCACGTTCACAAAGTTTTAGGTCATGGTTTGAAGTAAATTACATGAATCAGTGTTTTAGGCCTTCTTGAGTTCACATAATAAGGTTTCAAGACCTAAGAAGCACTTTCAAATGTTCATTGGCACACATAACCTCTACATGGGAATATGAACTATTAAGGAGATATGGGTAAGGGTCTTAGCTAAGATATCTAGGCATTATTTTTGGATCCAATGGGTAGTCCTTTATGAATAATCATTAACACTAAAACCTATGTTAAATCTTCCTAAAACCCTAATAAGAACCTGATATGAAAGATCTTGTTAAAAATAGATTAGGATGGATTCAAATATATAGATAAACTATTGGATCATGTATTAAATTCTTTCAGGTACCTCTAGGTGGTGGTTAGTCAGATGAGAGAGGAAATACATAGATACATGATTATTTAACAAGAAGTTGTTATAACTCTCAAAAGTTATATTGGTCAAGAAAATAAAATGGATGGTAGAATAATATAGAGACTCATTTTACATATCCATGATGATTTATAGATAGGTTATATCCTTCAATTGTTCTAATTTGGTCATCCAAGTTAACCAATCGTAGATAGACCTAATAGTGTAAACAATGTAAAACCTAGGCATAAATGAAAATATAGATTTGATGGTCTATGCATGGTAGATTGATGAAAAAAAGCACATGAAGCTTTTATTTATGAATTTAAAGTCATTTTAATTATTCGAGGAAGTTTTGGATGTCAGTTTATATGGTAAAAAGTTGCTCACAAAATGGCATGTCTGGTTCAGATAAGACAGTGTGATATATGTTCAAGAAATTGGTCTACAAGACCAATTTTTTCCATTAGACCATATGAATTTTCTATCTGATAATTTTATATAAATATCATAGGATCACTTACATACATCATGATTCATGACAAGTGTATACACAGGTTTTGGAGGCCTAATTAATCATGACTAGTTTTTGAGGTAAATTGGTAGTTCTGAGTGAGTGAGTTGCATAGATGTTCTTGAGCCTTTATCTCTTGAGTGAAAGTGTTAAAAGAATTTGGTGTTGACCCTGAGGTTATGAATAAATTTTCTACACATATTATTTGTTATATTTTAGTATCTTAAGGGTGTTTAAGCTTCATTTTTCCAAGACAAACTTTTGGGGTACACAGGCCTAATAGGGTAGTTTGTCCTAAAAGAGATTTCATGGTATGGAAAAAGGATAAAAGTGTAATAAAGAATTGAGGAGGTCATAAAATTTCAATTATTATGTTTTTTAATGGTTTTAGTTGTTATAAAAATCCATCTGGACCCAAGAAGATCAATATTTGGCATTAAGAGGACAAACCTAATTCAATTAAATCTCCATGAGGCCTAATAGAGGAGTAAGGCCTAATTGAGTTGTTACAAATCAAAAGGGGCTCAAATTTCATTTGAATATTTTTCATAATATTTTATAAGACCTATTATATGTTTAAACTAAGAGGTTGGAAGTGTGTGGCCAACCAAGTGGTGTGTGACCATGAGAATATATATATATATATATATATATATATATATATATATATATATATATATATATATATATATATATATATATATATATATATATATATATATATACACAAGCTAATTTAGGCCTGTTTGATTTTATGTAATATACATGAATAAAATATTACTTGGTAGAGCAGAAGAAGGTCTTGAAATGAGACCATAAAAGAATATAAGAGGTGTGGTGATCAAAATTTATGAGTTCTCTAAGTTTGTGCTGAGTCACTTAGGGAGTTGGTGCTTCCTTGCAAGTAGGTGCTTGCTAAAGCCTACTCAAGTAGGTGATTGACTTTATCAAGGTTAGTGCTCTAAGTTAAGTTGTTGTTCAATAGAATTTGGTATTTTATTTTATATTACTATAGTCCATTTGTAGAGATCATAGTGGTTTTTAGGTTTTCCACTCATATATGTGTTATCTTGTTTGAATGGTCCTTTATGATTTGATAGATCTCAGTGTTGCTTTCATAGTTTATGAATGATTTTGTAAAATTGAATGAAATTTTTTAAAACATTGATTCACCCCCTCCCTCTTCATTATTGTGATTCCAACAATTGGTATCAATTTTTAATCCCTTGAATCAATCCTAATAGCTTAAAGGTGATCCTAGAAGCACAAACATGTCTAGTCATCAAACACAAGGAGGTTTCTCAACCAATAAGGCTCCTCTCTTTAGTGGGAATAACTATGTATTTTATAGAATAAAAATTAAGACATATCTAATGTCCTTTGGATATGACATATGGCAATCTATTGTTGATGGATTCACTCCACCTTCTATACCACCAACTGATGCAACATGCAAGAAGGAAAGTGAGAACACCTATAAGGCAATGAATTCCATCTTGTTTGGTCTTTCATAGGTATAATTTGTAAAATTAATACATTTATATACAACCAAATGGATTTTGGAAAATTTGTAGACCATCTATGAAGGAGACACCAAAGTAAAGTTGGCAAAGTTGTAGACCCACTGAAGGCAGTTTGAAAGCCAAAGAATGAAGGATGATCAAAACATTACATCTTATATGTTAAGAGTGGATAAAGTGGTAAATGTTATGAGAGGTCTAGGAGAGAAGTTATAAGAATCAAATGTAGTACAAAAGGTATTAACATCCCTTACATCTAAGTTAGGAGAGAAGTTAGAAGAATCAAATGTAGTACAAAAGGTATTAACATCCCTTACATCTAAGTTTGATTCAAAGGTGTCTTCTATAGAGGAGATCAAAGATATTAACATACTATAGATGGATAAGCTTCATGGAATTTTGAATGCCTATGAAATGAGACCAAGTGATGGAATACCTTCCAAGAATGAAGTTACATTCGACGCTGATAAAATTCACAAGGTAAAAAGTCCAAGGATGATGTTAACACAGACATTGATGATAAGATAGAATCCATGTTTGTCAAAAAACTAAGGAAGGATCAAGTAAGTATAAGGTCAAGTTACCATTTAAGTTCTTTAACTATGGTAAGATTGGTCACTTTGAATCTAAATGTCCTAAGAAAGATAAGAATGAGCATGATGAACATCATGGTGATGATAAGAAGGTCATCACTATCTAATAAGATGGTGCTTCACAAGTACATTAGGTAATGATGATGAAAATCATGATCATGATAGTAATGAAACCTTATTCATGGCTATAGAAATAGACAATGATTTTTTTTCAAAATGGAAAATTAATATGGAAGATGAAGAATCAAATGAAGTGAAACTTGAGGTAGAATTGGTGAGTGTACTAGAGGAGTTGAAATTCTAAAGAAAGAAAAATCAAAAACTGAGATCATTGGTTAAGAGTTATGAGGAACCAATCAATCTCTTTGAAGAGAGACAAAGAAACAACACCAATTAACATGAGGAGATTATCAAACATTTGGAAACTCAGATTGAGATTATCATTGCAAGTTTTAAGACCAAGGAGGAAAAATGCATCAAGTTTGGAATATAAATGGATTCCTTGAGAACAAAATTGGATCAGGCAACAATCAAGTTGAAGACACATCATAGATTTGAAAAGAGTACTGAAGTCATTAGTGAATAGTCAAATGTATCCACATCATGAGATAGGTATTGGATTTAAAGAAGACCAAAAGGAAAATAGGGAGAGTCAAACGTCAAAGTAAAATGGACTATCAAGAAGTGATGGTACTGATAGAGTATAGACCTATGTATAAACTCTCAAATCTAAGACTAAAATTGGTCATCAACAAGTCAATAATAATGTGACTAATTCAAGAGATAACAAAGGTATAGGTGCATCATTCAACATCAGACAAACACAGTATGTGAATCCTTTTAATGGTTATTATTTCTCATACAATCAATATGGAAATAGAGTTATGGATTGTAAACATCATGCTAAAATCAATTCATCATGGATGAATATAGTGAATGTCCATTTCAACAGTAGAATCACAATTATATGTTATAATTATAATTGAATAGGACATATTACAAGGGATTGTAAGATAAGGCAAATGAGGAAGATCAGTCAAGACAAGGCTATATGGTCATACCACTGAGAAGTAGATCAAGAAGTTAGACCCTATGGACAAGGTGAAGGAGGAGAAGAATCTATGATATCTCAAACTACCTTTCACATTAAAGATGAAGGCATGAAATGGTATATAGATAGTGGTTGATCAAGCCACATGATAGGAGACAAGATCAAATTCATCTCATTAAAGAAGAATTCTACACGAACAGTGAGATTTGAAGATAACACAACTACCGATATAGGTGGCAAGGGTATATTGAGTTTGGAAAATGGGAAGATGAAGATAGAAAAGGTGTTGTATGTTGAAGGTTTGAAACATAACTTTCTTAGTGTAAGTCAAATGTGAAACCAAGGACACCCACTAACCTTTCATTATAGGGGTGTGATATAAGGAGATCTAAATCAAGAAGACTAATTACCAATGATAAGAGAAATGAAAATAATTGTATGTATTGAATGAGATCAAGAAGGAGAGAAGATTTATGAATAAGATGGATGAGTGTTGGCTTTGGAACAAAAATTTGGGCCACATAAACTTTAACAATCTAGTCAAGATAGGCTCTAATAAGTCTATGAAGAACATGCCTAAAATCACCAAACCTACAAACACACTTTACAAGGCATGTTAACATGGTAAGTAGACTAGAATAAGGTTCAAGTCCAATGAGTACTCTAATACAAGACCTTTGGAGTTAATACACACTAATCTATCTAGACCTAAAAGAAATCAAAGTATTCAAGGAGATATCTACTTGATGTTACTCATATATGACTACACAAGAATGACTTGGGTAGCATTCCTAAAAGAAAAATCAAAAGCTCTTGATAAGTTCAATGTATTTAAAGATCTTTTTGAGAATGAGGAGAATGGAAAGATCAAATGATTCAAATCTAACAAAGGATGAGAGTTTTGGTCTAATGATTTTTATGACTTCTATGAGGTCTCGATGAATAAGGAGATAATTCATAGCAGCTAGGACACCTCAACATAATGGGGTAGTTAAAATAAATAATATGATAGTTCAAGAAATGACAAGAACTATGTTAAATGAGTCTGGATTATCTGATGGATACTAGAGAGAGGTATTGAGCATTGAATACTACATTTTAAATAGAGGACATATAAGGACTAATGGAAATAAGACCCCTTATGAGCTATGGAAAGGTAGATATGCTAATGTGGAATACTTTAGAGTGTTTGGAAGAAAATGATTCATCAAAAGATATGAGGAGGACATAGGTAAGTTTGATTCTAGGTCTAATGAAGGTATATTTTTGGTATACTCATTAGTGAGCTCAACCTATAGATGTTATAATAAGAGGTTGCAAAAAATAGTGGAAAACACCAATGTGAATATTGATGAGACAAGTTTTGAGAAATCAAACTCACATTCAAAGGATACATCAAAGAATATAGACTTAAATAGTGAATAAGAATCAATAGAGATTAATGAGTAAGAATAATAAGTTTAGGAAAGACAAGATTTAAAAGTTCCTTTAAAATAGATTTAGATAAACCATCCTAAATCACAAATCATTGGCAACAAGGATGAATGGATTTAAACAAGGAGAAGACTAGTAAGTAACTTAAATCAAGCTAATGTTGCTTTATTATCTAATATTGAACCTAAAAACCTTTTATAATCAAGCAAAGATAAGTTTTGGATAGGTGCTATGAATGAAGAGTTAGACCAAATAAAGAAGAATAAGACTTGGGAACTAGTTCCTAGGCCTAAAGACAAGAATGCCATTGGCACAAAATGGGTGTTTAGGAAAAAAATGAATGAATATGGAAAAGTCAATAGGAACAAGTCTATATTGGTATGCAAGGGGTATGCACAAGTTAAGGGGGTAGATTCTAAGGAGAAATTTGCTTTAGTATCAAGATTGGAGGCTATCAGATTGTTTCTAGCATATGCAATATTCAAAGGGTTCAAGGTGTATCATATGGATGTCAAGTCAACTTTTATGAATGTGAACTTAAAAGAGGAGGTGTATATAGAGTAACCTAAGGGTTTATCATTATCAGGTAACAAGGACTATGTTTTTAGACTGAAAAAGGCTCTTTATGGTCTAAAACAAGCTCTTAGATCTTGGTATGCTAGATTGGACAGGTATCTATTGGACCAAGGTTTCAAAAAAGAGTTGCATATAGTAATTTGTACATAAAAACATAAGATGACCATCAGTTGATATTATTTATCTATGTGGATGACATCATATTTGGTGGAAATAGTGAGAATATGACTAATGCCTTTGTAAATGTGATGAAGAGAGAATTTGAGATGTCTATTCTAGGAGAACTATCATTATTTCGTAGGTTACAAATCATTCAATCAACAAAAGGTATATTATTTTCACAAGCTAAGTACATAAGAGAGATGTTGAGGAAATTTGAGATGGAATATTTCAAGGTTTTTAGCACACCTATGATCATAGTGTGTAAGTTAAGAACGAAAGATGAGTGTCCAAAGGTAAATAAAACATCATATAGGTCAATGATTGGAAGTTTGTTATACATTATTGCCTCTAGACCTAACATCATGTAAAGAGTAGGTCTTGTGGGAAGATTTCAAGCAGACCCAAAGGAAAATCATCTAAAAGTATTCAAAAGGATACTTAGATATTTGAAGGGGACTATAGAGTTTGGGTTATAGTATATAAGGATAAAAGATTTTAACTTGATATCCTATACAGATGCAAACTAGGTAGGAAGTCTAAATATCTTGACTTGAGTTAACAATTTTAATAAGAACCCAATATGAAATATCTTGTAAACAATATCTTATAAAATGTCTAGATAAAATATTTTACCATGTAGTAAACTCTCTTAGGTAACTCAATTTGGTGGTGGTTAGTTAGATGAAAGAGAAAATGCATAGATAAATGCTTATTTGTCAATAAGTTATTGTAGCTATCAAAATTTGTATTGGTCAAGAAAATAAAATGGATGGTATAAGAACTTAGAGACTCATTTTACATATCCATGATGATTTATATATAGGTTCTATCCTTCAAGTGTTCTAATTTAGTATTTCAAGTTAGTCAGTCATAGACAAACCTAATGGTGTGAAGAGTGTAAAACTTAGGTAGAGATAAAAAGATATATTTGAAGGTCTATACATGATAAATTAATGAAAAAAATTGAGAAAATGATTTATTTATTACTTTTAATTCATGTTAATTCTTTGATTATGTTTTGGAGGTCAATGTATATGGTGAAAATTTGCTCACAAAATGTTCTATCTAGTTCATATAAGACTGTGTGATATAAGGTCAAGAAATTGGTCTACAAGATCAATATTTTCCATTAGACCATATGAATTTTATATCTAATAATGTTTTATATATATAATAGTATCATTTACATTCATTATGAGTCATGAAGAGTGTATACACATGTGTTTGAGTTCTAATTCACCATGACTAGTTTTTGAAGTAAATTGGCAATTCTAAATGAGTGAGTTACATATATGATTTTGAGCCTTTATCTTCTGAGTAAAAGTGTTCCAAGAATTTGGTGATGACCATGAGGTCATGAAGAACCTATATACATGTTTAATTTTTCATATTTATTATATTCATCGTGTTTAAGCTTCAATTTTTCAAGATAAACTTTTGGGTAATACAAGCCTCATAGGGTAGTTTGTCCCAAAAGAGCTTTCATGGTATGAGTGAAGGATACAGGTCTAATCAAGCATGAAGGAGGTCAAAATTTTTCAATATTTATGTTTTTTAATGTTCTTTTTTTATAAATCCATTTGGGCCCAAGAACATCAATATTTGGCATTAAAAGGACAAACCTAATGCAATTAGGTCTCCATGAAGCCTAAAAGAGGAGTAAGGCATAATTGAGTTGTTGTAAACCAAAAGGGGCTCAAAGTTAATTTGAATATTGTTTATAATATTTTATAAGACTTATTTTATGGTTGACTTAATATTTTGAAGGTGTGTGGCCGACCAAGTGGTGTGTGACCTTGAGAATAGTATATATATATATATAAGGTAATTTAGGCCTATTTGATTGTTTGTAATATAAGAGGATACAATAATGCTTGGTAGGGAAGAAGGAGGAATTGAGATGAGAATATAACATAAGATCATAGGTGTGGTGATAAAAATTCATGAGATGGTTGAGTTGGTGCTAAGTCACTTAGGGAGTTGGTGCTTCCTTGCAAGTAGGTGCTTGCTAAAGCCTAGTCAAGTGGGTACTTGACTTCATTAGGGTTGGTTCTCCAAGTTGAGTTGGTGATAAAAAAAAATTGGTATTTTTTTTATATGAATGTATTACATTTTAAAATATCATAGTGGGTTTTATTCCCCTTGACGTTTTCCCAATCACATATGTGTTATCTTGTTTGAATGGTCCTTTATGCT
Organism: Torreya grandis; assembly: GCA_037957365.1. Taxonomy (NCBI): domain Eukaryota; kingdom Viridiplantae; phylum Streptophyta; class Pinopsida; order Cupressales; family Taxaceae; genus Torreya; species Torreya grandis. Next base: position 3,649,115 of record JARHVA010001289.1, read on the forward strand.
TTTCTAGATCTCAATGTTCCTTTCATAGTTCATGAATGATTGTGCATAATTGAATAAGATTTTTTAAAACACTAATTTAACCCCTCTATTAATGATTGTGATTTAAATAAATTTTACAAGCTTCATCACCTTTCAGGATTATAATAATCTATTTGACACTGAGAGTGATCCATTGGAGTTTAATGTCAATGAGCCCAAGACCACTATCTTCTTTAGGTTGACAAAAAATGGCTCAAGAGACTTTGTGAAAACCATTGTGGTAATTATAACTAGTTGATATAAATTCTCTTAGGATATTCTCAATCTTATCATACAAAGCATCGAAAGGATCCCAACAAGATGAGTAGTAAACATGAGTAACATTGAGTACCTTAGAACAAATCCAAAACTTCTTAACTAGACTCAAAGGTTTGTTGATCCATAAAAAAAACATTTTTTATCAACCCTTGAACCACATAAGACAATAAATTAATGAGTGAATATATAAAATAAAAGAGAATTCCTAAAAAATTTAACTTTACTCTAGGAGGAATCCATTTCCATTGGTATCCCTCCAACCAAGAAGGTTTGGGAGAGAGGAATTGGTGATAACACCGAGTCTTTTGCCATTAGATGGAAGACCTAGAAGCAAAGTAGAAAGTGTCTACACAATAAATGGAATGTTTAAAAAAACCTTATTCCTCATATAAAGAGTAATGAGTCATCAATAAAGCTCCCATTAATCAACTGGTGGTCTGAAATAGGGAGATAAATACCTTTACTAAACCCCTGGAAGCATAATTAGCCAAGAGATAACTGAAACCCTCAATAGCCAAAAAATAAAGATAAGGAGCTAGAAGGCACCCTTTTATGATATATTTATGAATCTCAAAATGATAATATTAATAACTATTGATAGTAATATAAGAACTAACATCCTATAAAATCATATTAACCATTTTTATAACCCTGGGGCCAAAACCAAGACCCTGAAGCATATCTGTAATGAAAGTCCATTCAATTCAATCACAAGAATTTTCAAAATCAATATTTATTAATAATTCCTTATGATTGAACACCTTGGCCCATTTCATACCCTCCCATATACCAATTCCATTTTCTAATATGTATATTTGCTGAATAAACCCAATTTTCTCACTTCTCATAATTAAGGGGATAAGGTGTTTTATTCTAAGGGCAAGAGATTTATCAATAATTTTAGAGTATACATTAATAAGAGTGATAGGCCTCTAGTTGGTGATAACCTCAGGGTTTCCATATTTATGAATGAATTTGATATTACCTTGATTAATGAGAGGGCCCAAAGATTTGGACAAAATAACTTCAAAATATACTTTATGGAGATCACGTCCAATAATATCCCAAAGATTTTAGAAGAAATCAAGAGGAAACCTATCAACTCCTAGGGATTTGTTAGTGTCCATCTACATAAAAACTTCCTTAAGATCACTGAAGATGAGGAATATATCATAATAAATTCTCTTGGCTTCAGACAGCTTACATGGGACAACTCCCATGCACTGAAAGAGAGGAGCTTCATAAGCAGGAGAGGTGGGCTGAGCAATAATCAAACTATGATAGTGATGCACAAAATCTTACAATATGTTAGGTAATTTGGTAAATCTATTTGAAGCACATATAATGGATTCGATTATATCTAAAACTTGTTTGTATTAGAGATCAAAGAATTCTTTGGTCACTTTGTCTCCAACTTTTAGCCAATACATCCAAGCTCTAATTTTTTCTCCTCTAGCCTTGTAAACCTCTACCATTTGGAGTTTATGTATCAACATGTTTGATTAATATTTAAGAAGAGGTAAAAATTTTGAGGCTTCCATATCCTCTGAAACCCTAAGGTATTCATAGTTTGTAGCATGGTGTATGCACTACCGAAAGATTATAGCTTATTTTCCATATATCTAAAGAAAAGTTATGTTGCGAGTTATGGAATCAACCCACAAATAAATATATCTAATATACTTAATGAGTCTAGGATCTAGGTTATAAATTCAAATGATATGCCCAGGAGTCTGTTCATGATTGAGATGGTCAGTGTTGAGGTAAAACTAAGAATTATGGGGTTTAACCTAGGGGTGGTCCATTTTTTGAAAAAAGATAGGGAGATGGTCAGATAAGAAGGTGTTCATGATCACATATATAGGCCAATTATGAACAGGATCAAATAAAAAAAGGTCATGTTCTACTAAAAAATCATGGGTCAAGACATTTAAGCACTTTGTCTTCTCCTTGGTGAAAATTGGATTAGGTGAACTAGGTAGAATTTGACTCACTCCTCCAGTAGTGATTGTGATAAAAAAACCAGTTTGTTTTTCATGTAATACCATGCTTCCCTCTTCCCTACACATCACTGCATGGAAAGGCATCCTTATTTGGAATCAATGGACTCAACCATCTTGAAATCCTCATAGAGGATCCAATGGGCATCCACAAGGGAATCTACTAACCATCTCCAAATTAGGGTACATTCCACAACATCCAAAGATTAAAAAAAAAAAAAAGAATTAAATATTCAACAAATTCTAAAAATAAAATAAAGAGATTCCAAAGATAAAATAAAAATAACTGAATATTGATAAATTTAATATAAATTTTAAAAATAACTACTTATGAAAATAATCTCAAGTTGTT
>JARHVA010001290.1:0-105000 GCA_037957365.1 Torreya grandis
CTAGGAGTGGTTCAAGGTGTTGTTCTTTAGGAGAGCTTCAACTAAAGGGGCTTGGTTAGAAAATATTGAGGACCTTATGAGGATCATGTAGGATAATGTATAAAACTTGGTCTAGAACTAGGGATTCACACCCTTTTAGAGTCACAAAATGTTGGGTTAGGGGTATTTATACTACTTTAGGCCTATCAAGACCAGCATTTTGCCTTGACTTATTATAAAAGCTGGTCCCACCAAGCATGCCAGAACTATTGTCTCCAATCTTACCTTGGAAGAGGATTGTTCAGGTCTCCTCCATATTTGGGTAACATTGGGACATTTCCAAGCTTCTAGGTGTGTCTATAAAGTGGAAATGAACCTCTTGGTTGAAAGGGTTAGCTCCTTGTATTATATTTTTGTGAAATAAAACTATTGAACCAACTTGTATGAATTAAAAGAGTCATAAGTTTGCATAAATGAAAATCCTATTATGAAATAGTGATACACCAAGAATTAGTATCCATATGTATACACTATACTTATGCACAATACAATAGAATATAATCTATACATTAAGCTCTAGAAGATTCAAACATAAGTATTTCAATATAGAGACAAAGTTGAATGGGATCAAACAAGGTAAATGACTAAACAATAACCTACATATTCTGAAAAAGGGTTACATATGCAAGGTCTCATACAAATAAAATACACTCTACATGACTTGTTGGATTGACTCTTTTCTAAAAAGCATGAAGGACAAAGGATGGAAGGATAAAACATCACTTGCTGTCACTTTTTATCTATTACATACCTAGGCAAATATCCAAAACTTAAAGAGGGGATAGACTAATGTTTCTTTGCTCAAAATCAAGAAAATGGAAAAACAAAATAGTAGGGATTGATTGTACTATCTATGGATGATTTAAAAATAACCCAAGGTTTTAAAAATAACCCAAGGTTATTATTTATAGCAGAGAGAGAGAGAGAGAGAGAGAGAGAGAGAGAGAGAGAGAGAGAGAGAGAGAGAGAGAGAGAGAGAGAGAGAGAGAGAGAGAGAGAGAGAGAGAGAGAGAGAGAGAGAGAGAGAGAGAGAGAGAGAGAGAGAAGAGAGAGAGAGAGAGAGAGAGAGAGGAGGAGGAGAGAGAGAGAGAGAGAGAGAGAGAGAGGAGAGAGAGAGAGAGAGAGAGAGAGAGGAGAGAGAGAGAGAGAGAGCGAGAGGGGAGAGGCGAGAGAGAGAGAGAGAGAGAGAGAGAGAGAGAGTTGGGGAAGTTACCAAAAATGGTCATTATCAATGGAGCCACCTATTATAAATCTCTTTCAGTAACTAATCTCTCCTCTTTAGCTTTGTTGATTTGCATAATGGCATGAAAAAGTCACTTTCATTAATATTGGCTTTGTCCTTCCTTTTTGATTGGTCCTCAAGGAATGACTAAGATCATGGTTCTAAGTCATTAATTTTCTTGACATGGATACCTATAGATCATCTTCCATCTATCTCCAATAAGTCACATGGTAGCTTCTGATTTTCTTGATCATTCGTTGCTAACCATGTCATTGGGCCAAGCTTGTTGAGCTAAGTAGCCTTGAAAGTCTGAATTACACTTGCAGATCCATTTGAGCTCTAGGATTACTTTAAATTGCTTATTCTGGGGGTTTCATTGCTCATGAATTATGAAACTTCATAAGTGAAGTCTTTGACAAATCTTGATTTGCACTACAGACCCATTCAAGTTTTTTGAATGCCTTTTACTTATAAAACTTATAGGTCAAGCATGTTGGGAAACCTAATTTGTACTATTAAGGCTACTTGCTCTTTTGGTTTTTTTATTATTTATACTTATAAAACTTATAAGTAAAGCATGTTGGAAAACTTAATTTTCACTATCAAGGCAGCTTGCTTTTTCAATTTTTTTGGTTACTTCTAATTATAAAATTTTATAATTAAAGATCTTTTGAAAACTTGATTTTACTTTACTTAAGACCCTTTCAAGTTTTTTTGAGTCCTTATACTCCTTTCTTGCTCCTTCAGGTTCTTTAAATTCTCTTTACTTATAAAATTTATATGTCAAGCCTTTGACAAATCTTGATTTGTACTAACAGAGTCATTTGGGTTTTTCAAGTGACTTCACTTCTTGCTTGAAGACTTTGGGCATGAAATTGTCATCTTGTGGCATGCCATGAAGTTGCACCCAAAAAAACCACTTCCTTACATTAAATTTGACATCCTATAACATGCCACCAATGTGAACCCAACAGCTAGTTGGTCACCCCTAAATTTGATGTCCTATGGTACATCATGTATTTGAATGCCAATGGCTAGTTAGATTCATAAAAATTGACATTCTATGGAACATAATGGGGATCCATTTGGGTTGGGATTATTGTTTTGGGTCTTTGGGAAAGGCAATTTTTTCAAAGTAATTCCTTTGAATAATTTGTTGGAAGGCCTTAAAGAGTTTTTGGCTTTCTGGGCAACAACTAGTTTCCTTCTGGATCTTTTTCCAAAGGACACTTGGGAAAGTTTCCTTGGAAAAGTTCTAAAGCACACCTAGGTAGAGGAATAGGTCCCTTCAAAAAAAATTGAAGGGAATTTCCAAAGGAAATGGCCCTTTGAAACTTTTCCAAAGGGTAGGCTATGGACAAAGGGCCCCTTTGAGAAAAATATTGAAGGGTAACTTTGGAGAAAATGGTCAAAAAGTGACCCTTTAGGAAAAATCCTAAAGGGGAACTTGAATAAAATGTCCCTTCAAATAAGATCTGAAGGGTCTTATTGGGAAAGACCAAGGAAAAAGTGCCCTTCAAAAAAAAATCCCAAAGTGACACTTGGGCAAAAAGTGCCCCTTTGAAACTTTTTTTTGAAGGGTCACTTGGAGGAAAGGACAAGTTGAAGTTCTCTTTGAGAAAGTTTTGAAGTGACACCTAGATGAAAAAAGTGTCCTTCATAACTTTTCCAAAGGGTCACTTAGACAAAAAGTACCCTTCAAAAGAATTTTAAGGGGAACTTGGGGGAAGGCAAGGCAAGAAAAGTGCCTTCGGAAAATTCTGAAGGGCACTTCGAAGGGAAGTGGTCCCTTCAAAACTTTTTCAAAGGGAACTTTAGGGGAAAAACAAAACAAGAAAGGCCAAGGAAAACAAAGCAAAGGGAAAATGATCTTGAACTAGGAGAGGCCGAAGGGAAAAGATAAACAACAAAGCAAGTGACCAAAACATAGAAAAAAACAAAGGGAGAAATGAAAGAGCCAAAGGGAAAATGCAAAATGGTCATGAAAAAAATGGTCAACATCACCTAAACTAAACCTAAATTAACTCTTACTTGGAAAAGGGAGAGAGATTAACAAAAATCTATGAAAGCATGTAAAATGAGGATACACCAGTAATTTGAATAGTTATACTTGCACAATACACACTATAAGACATATTGAAGACTAAATAAGATCAATTTACTCATTTTTTATCAACCCTCACATAAGTATTGTAAAAAATGGCATTGAGTAACTATCAACCTAACATGAGAGGGCATTATCCACTTCCAAACTAATATATATATATATATATATATATATATATATACTCTTAGAATAATGTGTGAGAACTACCAAAACACTTCATAAAGGTGAGAAAATTCAAATAGAGATAAGGAAAGCATACATTCACTTAACCAAATCAAATGAATTCATAAGACACACTTTAATTTAGCTTTAAAATGGAGGAATTCAATATTTTATTACATCAAATAGGTGTTACAGTACAAATTTTTATATAGCATGGGCAAGCCAAAGGCATAAGAGTCTTTTTATCTAAAAAATATCAGAGTTATTTCCTAAACCTTTATTTTTGAGATAGATATACAATGTGGAAGAAGATGGGACATATATAGGAAAAAGGGAGGAGAGAGAGAGGGAGTTGTGTAAGCAGAAAAATTGAATGGGGTCCAACTAATATTGATGGATTAGAATTAATTTGATAATTCTAAGTCATGATCTTATCAAGGGGGAAAAAATTTAAAGGCTCTGTAAAAGAATTGAATGTTCCACTATCTTTAAACCAACCACCAGGTCTCCTTCTTGGGATGTTACATCACTTTCTACTTGATTTGCTCATGAGGAGAACATTTTCATATCTTAGATCTGAAAGATCCATGCTTGGTCTACCTTAGGTGGCTACAAGTACCTACTTGTCAAGGAAATGACTATGTCAAAGGATAAGGCACATCTCCATAATCACATATCTACCCTGATGCCAAACCTTAACATATGTCTTACTATAGATTAAAAACCAATCCAATTTATTGGTTTTCATATAGGACATTATGTCAATGAATAGCTTACAAACTACATAACTTCTTTTCTAAACCATATTAGGTCTAAACAAACCTATTATACCTCTAAAACTTTTGGAATCTAGGGAATTATTATATGCGACATTGAAAACACAAGCAAACTAAGTCTACATGCTCTAGAACCTCCAACAAATGTCTCAACTAATATTTAATGGTGTTGGCCCCTAAATTTGACTAATTATTATCCCATTTTGGTGTATGAATAACATGGTATGGAAGGTCCATGGTGTAGGAAGACCATGGTGCATAATTGATAGGCATAGAAGAACCATGGTGTGGAACCTACTAGTTGCAAAAGGATAATGGCATGGAAGGACTAGCATGAGAGGACCCAATTATAGGAGAACAACTCATGAGGAACTTGAGAACATAAGACTCAAAATGGAAGTAGAAGACTAGGGGACCACATGGGAAGTGGGAAAGAGTAGGAAGAATGGTTCAAAATGGGACACTCTAACCTTATTGATAGGTGGTCCTTGCACCATCCTGTAAGGAAAGGAATACATGGCTACTGAAATATAAAATAGAGTGAAAATCTAGGGGGCATAAAGGCCTAGATCCTAAGGAAGAACTAATTATTAAGCATCATGACTCTTAGTCTATTGAAAGTTTTTTGGCCACCTATACATGTAATTAATGATTTTAAACACTTGATCAGAGTAAAATAAGTATAAATACCCTTATTGTAAAGCATTTTGGAGAGATAGATAGATGGAGGAATTCTGTAGTGTTATGGTAGAAAATATTAAACTTAATATATGATAACATATATCGATATGTGTTACTATCAGTGATGGTATGAACTATGTTTAAAATATTTATGTGAAAGAAACCTAATATTTTCTTTTCTATGCACTTAATGCTAATTAAGAACATGACTATAATTTGCTTGATAATGCTAATCGAATCTAGAACTCATAGGATTGAAGTAATAAGTTTATGATTTTACATAATATTTTTTAATTGATGAATATGAACAAGTTATCCATACTATGATATAAAACCTATGGGAACTAGTCTTTTGCCATGCATTTCAAGTGAACTCACAATACCCAAGTCTTGCATGAAAGGGCCACTTCACTAGCACAATGGGTTAGACTTCAGTGCTAGAGCTAGACTTAACCAAAATAATCTAACATTTTGGTTCCATTGTTAAGACCCAAAGCACTCAATGTATAGTCATGGGAAAATGTATGAGAATATCACGCTAGAAAATATAGAAGAATGGGTTACTAGTGTTGAAGATAATTTTATAGTTTCATATCTTGAGCTAGGAATCTCCACACGATAGTGGTTAGAGTAGAATGCCTATAGTACCTTATATGAAACATTATTTTCATTGATCCTAATTATTTTACATGCTTGGTTAATAATATATGCTCAAGGATGATCAAATAATATTGGAAGGAGGTAGTCTTGGATGCTAGAATGACAAAGGGTTTCAACATGACTTGGAGTTTTGTGGACATGAGCATTCAAATTTTAGTGGAAAGGAGTTATGAATAGCCAAATTTTGGAGTATGTTGTGACCACCTATTCATGCCTTAAAGAAGCCAAGTTCTAATTCCTTTGAGAATTATGGGGTTGATATCTTAAGCCTTTTGATTTTTAATTTAAGAAGTTATTTGTTGAACTTGGAATGGAAACTATATCGATGGAGGTCTAAATCCTATTTTGCATGAGCTGCACATTTAGAAGGGGAGAATAGGGGTTGGTAGAATATTATGGGTTAAAAATTGTATCCAACTAGTGTGTATTACAAAAATGGAAGTATGATAAATCTTGACAAAGGATTATGGGAGTTAACGGTGTGGGAAGAGACTAGGAGAACTCAAGGAGTGTTATTAAAAGCTATAGGGAAGAAAAAACACATGAAGACCTAATCAATTTAAAGACACATTCTATGCCACTTCTATCCTATGAAGGAGAAATAAGATGGATGGTAGGAACTAAGGAACTAAGTCTAAATTGACCAGGATCTCGCAACATAGTGTAAACTCATGCCTTTGCATCAGATGGGGTACACATTCAAAATTAGGATATAGATAGTTTGGTGTCAGAAGATGAATTGGTAAGGGATACTAAAATTGAGCCATTTGACACTCATTTAGATTTAAAACTATCTTTCCCTCTTCAAGTGAATTTTATGGCATAACATATGATGCCTGGTGGACTTGGCCCTCAAGGATAGAGTACAAGCCCAAACTTAGTTAACCAACCAACTACCATGATCCATATCATGATCACTTTTGTTGGAGGCACTAGAGAAAAAATAGGTAGTAGTTTAGGGGGAAGTGGACTCCCTCCATAAGGTATTAGAGATAGAATTTCCCAGTAACCACCCATTTAAATACCTTAACCAGCTATGGTCTATGATGAGATGACATTACACTTACCTGAATATTGAGGGGTGAAGAATGCAGTTGAGTATGTCCATAAATGTGAACTTATTTGGAGGGTGTGGGTCATCACAAATTTTGAATATAAGGCCATATAGTTTATAACTATGCTTTTAGAGCATGTGCATAAGTGGTACCATAATTTTAACCCTAAGCAAGCAGTGGTTAACATTAAGTAGCTTAAAATAGCCTTCCTTTAGGAGTTTGACATTCTTAAATTTGAATAACAAAACATAATAGTGCTAAAGGACATAAAGCAAGGAATTATAAAGAGTGTCCAAGAGTATTGCTGTCACTTGAACTTGCACCCAATGAGGAGATGGGGCAAGCTTCTCCTCATTCAAGTGAGGCAATGAAACCACCTCAGGGTTGTGGGTATCCCTATTGGGAGGTGGATCTCTAGGTTAGGGGCTAGCTCCCCTTAATGCATCACTTAAAGCACATATCCTACTACTAACACTTGGGGATGAAAAGGGATAGAGATAAAATGAAAGTAAACCTAGTCTATAGGAGGTGATACACCAAAATATTTTCTTTACTCATACCTTTAGCATGCACTTGGAACTAAGGACAAGCTACATATACACTTCACTCAATATCAATCTTCCCTCTCACATCAATGCTTCAACATGGGGCCTTGGAGATAGTATAGACTAGGAGGACTTAGGAAATGGGCAATATAGGACACTCTATTGAGTAGAGTTCTCACTAGGCCTACAACTCCATTTGACACTTCTTGTTGACATATAAGAAAGAGATCATACAACACTAGGCACTAATAGGAGTAACATGTGAAGGTAAATGAAACTTACACTTACACAAGACTAACAATTATCATGCACACTTAGTGAAATATTTGAATGAGGTAAAACACATGTCTTTATTAATTTAAGGAATAAATTTGGCATGGATTCACCATACCCAGGTAGAGAGATACATATAATAGCCAAAATGCTCAATTTATAAAAGAAATGGGAAGAAATAGAGAAGGGGAGTCCGAGATTCACTTGGACATGTGCCAACAATGTGAAGATTAGTTAAAATTTCATGGGAGAGAGGGATGGGTCAATCCATGTAGCAAAAGGAGATACAGTGTCATCTCCAATCATACAAGACCTACAAAGTGGTTAAGAAACTCCTTCTCTTGCACATAAAACTGCCTCTCATGATTAGCCTTCCAAAACTACCCTATAACTATAATTGACTAGGTTTGATGATGGATTTGAGTAAGAGGGTTTACAATAAAGTCCTCACATGCATTGGTGAGGTCCTAAATCACTCATGTTCATCTGGACATGCATAATCATCTTTAGTAGTCTCAGAATGGATCCTTTCCATGCACCTCCCACACTTGGTGCCAAAAAACTCTTCAAACTTGAAATAAAATCCATAAAAAAAGAGTAATGACATTTTTACCAAGTATCCATGGCATCAGTTACAAGAAACAAACCTTAAAGGCTTTCCAAATGAAGATCCACCATTTTCTATAAGTCTTCCCTAGCTGGCTCACTAGACTAGCTAAAATGAGAGAGATAGAAAGGACAATTGTGAGTATTTAAAAGATCTAAAAATTTAATGAGGAGTTGGTTTATTTCCCAAGATAACCTCCTAAGTGGTTGGCATCCATTGACCATCTTTAGGACCTATAAATCACAAGAAAGTATCAAATAAAACTATTTATTACATGACTTGTATGGATTATATACAATCCAATTCCATGGATTTTACCCTCATGAAGTTTAAAACAATGTATCTTAATCACTCATGGTAATATTCATTCATTTAGATTCACATTTGGCTTGATTTCTACTATTGGGTCACAAAATAGGGTTTGAGAGGGTTTTGGAGTGATTAACTATCTTAGCATTTTTTCATGAAGGATATACATTATAATTACCTTAAAATTACACTAAGTTATCCTAAGGGACATTATCCACATTCCCTAAATTCCTCAAGGTCCCATGCATCAAGTCATGAAAGTTCCAAGAATTTGATCTTGACCATTCAAGCCATTTTGTGCACTTCTCTGAGAGTTTAAGTCATTTCAAGCCAAGAGTTGACTCTTTGGTGATTCCATTGAAAATAAAATTCACACACTTTTATAATCACCCCATAAACATGTTACCATCATTGGAATGACTTCGCAATAGCTATAAATGAATATGACCCCTGTTTAACAATTAGGCCTAGACCTTGTCAATGGGTCTATTTACAACCTCAGACAAAATTGAGGTTATATTATATTTATTTTAATATTATAATGATTTAAAACCTATAAAATAATACCCTAATCATTATAAAATAACTTAGGAATATTAACTAATGTCAAAAATTAAAATGGCCATCCTTACAAAGCCCTTTACTTATCATTCCTTCCCATGGTGACTACAAACCTCCTTGTGTAGGGTACCATGTTTTCTTAAAAGGATTATATAAAGGTGTTTTATATTTTTTTAGGTGTCCTAAATCTTATCTAATCATCACTTGGGATTTTATTTCCCTCTGGTCATCTATTTTACTATTTTTCCCAAAATTGCCATCTTTATACATGGGAAAACTACCCCTACTCTGAGACAAAATAGAGAGGTTTTGCACTATTATATTTAGAAAATTTATTACTGTATTACCTTATTTAACCCAAAAATATGATTTTTACTATTTTATTTCTTCTAAATCCTCTATTAGACCACCAAAATCCTCAAATTTGTTAGGTAGACTTTAAACCAAGCAGCGTGTGAAGGTGGGCAGGGGGTGGGACTATGTTTGGAGGTTTTAGACATTGATTTCAGTTTTATTATGATATTTAAAGATAATTAATGCCTAAAATTATTAATTAAATCCATTATTAGTATACTTTCCCCTTAAACACTTCCTCATGCTCTTGGAAACCTATACTAGGTCTTTGACTGCTCGTAAGGGGATCCCTATTTTAAGCCTAGCTATAGGTGATTTTGAGCTTGGTTTATGATTTAGGAACACACAAAATTACATAATATGTTATAAATATCATAAAAAAAATTATTCACAATTTTTCAAAGGATAAACTCTATTCCTTGCACTAGTTCATCTTCCATTCCCAAGACTGAGACACCCACCTGTTGAGGACTGAGACACTCCTAACATCCTAGCTGTAGGTCTAAGTTAAAGATTTTTTTGATGTTTTTTCACCTCCTATTCATTTTTATTAGTCCATAATTTTCCTCTTCATTCATTAATTCAATTTTAAAATCTCATACCACATCAATTCCATGCTTTGGTCCTCATGGAGGATACCCTTGCCTTGGCTATATTGAGACCATGTTCTACCCTTATAGGGTACATCTTGTCAAGATTTAGGCTTTTTGGATGTTTTGTTTAGGATTCAAATAAGTTCATTGAGGTATCTTGTCATTAATTTCACCTATGCTCACTTAGAAAGCTTCACATGGGGTCCAAACTTCAAACTTTCTCCTCACTGCCAAGGTGCCTCACATGACTATGTTTTATGGATTTAGGTGTTACCTCTAGGTGCATTTGAGACCTTTTAGTCCATGTGATTGGATAGAAGACATATAAAATTTAATCCCAGTACACTACAAGTTTCCAATTCACTATAAAACTCTAATTTATTTAATATTTGCCCAATTGAGGTAGAAACTTAGTAGAGTCTATTGGTTACTTTTCCCAGGACTATTGTACAGATAGGGATGAGTGTCTAGGAAGTCATTACATTATCCTTAAATTTGTCTATATCACCTTAGATTAGGATTAACATTTGGATCATTTGGGATGGCTCAAACTTGGTGGCATAGTATAGGATTATAAAATTAAATTACAAGTCATTTTTCATTACCCTCTTGTAGATATCACTATTCCTTTTTAGTGGGGTTTTAGGGATTTTTAGATTTCAATTACTCATCCTTCACTCACCTTTAACCCCTAAAAATTGCTATGGGCATTGTATATAGATATGGATATTAGATGAAATAACTAAGATCATTTAATATTCCTTTTTTCATGGCATATATTATCCCAAAAAAGCTCTAGGATCTTTGTTTGGTCTATTTAGGGACTATGAGCCCAATATGGTCTGATCACCCTTTAAAGTGAAAACTTTACCTTGCATGGAATATTAGCCCTCATGACATGAATTATATGACTATTGGGTATGATATAACCTTAAACATGAATTCCATCTTGTGATTCACCATTATACCTCTATACAAACCTCCTGGAGCTCAAGTGCAAGGTGACTGTAAGTGCATATTCTACAGACAAGGCAATGAACAACATAATATAGGCAATTAGCTTTAGAGGATGTTTGTATAATATTTCCAAAGAGAATTAAATGAAATAAATTTTAAAAAATGATTAAAAACACATTAAACATCTTCATGAATATCTTTCCACGTTCAAGAACATAGGTTACCCATCTATGGCTACCAACTTGAGAAACAAGCACCATTTTAAAATCTCCCTTAAAGACAATAATATAAAGAGTATTGGAAGATGATAAAACCATGGAGAGGGGATTATTAAAACTTTAAAGAACCCCATCAAGATCATAGAACTCCATGAATCTTTGAAAAAAATAAATAGATGCACAACCATACCCCTCTTGAATGTAAATCCATAAAAAGCTATTTGAGGTGTAAGTGATTATTCATGAAAGAGGAAGCACCAATCTGAGAGTTATTTTTATGGATGTGAAGTTAACTCAAATTAATATCCACATATATAATCATTCTTCTTGACTCCACTTGTACAACCCATAACAAGTCTTTGAAACTATTCCTCTTAAGCTTGCCAAGTGAAAAAGAAGGAAGAGAAGATAAAAATGAATTTTTTTATGAAATATCTGAAATAAAAATGTTGGAATGACCTATGGGGAGGTGAAGAGTCACAGCACCACGTTTTTAGTTGTAAGGGAACTTGAGAAGTCTGTACAAGTGTTAGAAATGACCTATTTTTAAGGAAAAACTACCATTTGATTGATGAAACTAACTTATAACTTCCACATGATTTAATCCTGAAATTATTGGACCTTATACACGTTTTCATCCACCTTTGTGACAAATATTCCCTCTTGGAATTCTGTACAAGTTAATTAATGGGCCAAAATGTGACCAAAAGGCCCCTTTTTGCACATGAGACCTAGCAAATAACAAATTAATGACTTGTAAACACAATGAAATATGTTAAATACCATGTTAGGAAATATTAGACATATAATGGATCTTTGACCAAGTTTTATCATGTTTGAATTTAACTTGGTCATGTTTGACTTTAGTTGAATAGGCCATTTCAAAGAAGATGAATTTAGACAAGGACTAGGGCAAGGCCAATTGAGATAATAGACCAACATGACACCCTATAGGACACATGGGAACCTTATTCAAAATTTTAAAATGGTAGGGGTTAACCCCATTTAGCTAGAATTCAAATTTTGTCAACAAGTATGATGCAAGGTTCAAGACCTTGTTGTCTAAACTATCATTTGAAATTAATGTTGCCCAACATGTAAAATGGTTTATGGGAGGACTGTTACTGCCCTTCTGGTGAACCTTGTCATAATGGACATTTACTATACTACACAAGGTGTTGGAGGATAATATCCACATTTAAGTAGTTAAAATTATTGATAATAGGATTAGTCTCTTTATGGAGGCCTAAATAACCTTAATTGCATCAAAACTTGAGAAGTTTATGGAAAATAATGTGCATGAGACACATAGTGGGGTCTAGTGCATCAATTATGAAACTAAAGGAGATACAAGGAGAAAATACATATGTAATAACATTAATTTTATACTTAAACAAACATGTGAAAGCTAACATGAGGAACATGATATCCACTATTGTCATCTTTTGCAATGAGCTATGCACACTAAGGTGTCTAATTATTGTAAGATTTGTGATGCCTACACTCATGGCACTAATTAATGTTGGTTGATCAATGACATCTATTAAGCTCAAGCACATGGTGTGTGCCAAAACTTAGTAGTGAATACTCAAGACAATGGTGCCTACCATGGATTAACAATAGGGTGAGGATGAGGAGGTAAATGTTTCCCACCTACGACCTATTACAAATGTGGGTTACCAGACCACTATCAATGAGATTACATAGATTACCCAACACGCACTTTCTATAAAAAAGACCACCATCTAGAAGAGTGTCTTGACCTATATGTGGCTATCACTAAGGAGCAAAATTAAAAGGGTATCGATATGATTTGAGTTGATAAACCACAATGGCATGCATGCCCAACTATCCCTATAGTTTAGAAAGTAAACATCACCACTCATAGTGGGGGATAGACCCAATCGATAACTAATCTGATCAAAAAGGTACAATGGGAAGAACCATGAGATAAAAAATACCTTGATTTTCAACAAAAAATAATTTCCTCCAGGATATGATGGCAATCATATGAGAAATTTAGGGAGAGATTCAATTCCTCTAAGACAAGCATGTAACACAACATGCTATTATGTAAAGAGAAGCTATACTTCAACCAATGGCATGAGGTGACTTACAAGAATTATGTAAACATATGATAGATGAGAATATTGTCCCTCAGCTCAAATCTTGGCTTAAGAGTCAAGCCCAAATACCAGATGAGATCTACCCTCATCACATTAGGCAATGTGAAGACCACTATCTAAATCATGATCAAGAATAAGACACTCTTATTTCCTCTACTCCCTTAGAAGATAGAGAAATATTGGTTAATGCTGCGATCAATGGATGGGTAATCTAGGACACATTAATGGATACCAACATGGAAGTTAATGTGCTCACCAAGGATGCTTGGTACAAAATGTCTAGTCCAGTGATATAGCCTTAACCTCATGTCTTATTCATGGCAAGTAAGACTCGTTTAGACCTTATTGGGGTCCTCCAGAATGCCATAGTTGATATACTTGGATTACTATTCAAGGAAAATTTTGAAGTTATAGAAATGGAAAAATGTGATGATTACCCAACTCTATTGGGTAAACCTTGGTGCTATGAGAACAATGTGGACATGATATTTAATAATCACTATATTAGTTTTGATAACACTAATTATCATGTCGTAATCCCACTATATCAAGCATAAGAACCCTATTATATAGAGCACAATATTGTTGAAGATATCAACCACATATATAATGCCACTACTAAAAGTGATGAATAACATGATCCCATCCCAAATAGTGTTCTTTGATGGATATATATCTAATCTATTTATGATAATACAAGAAATGCTTGTAAAAATTAGACCCATGTTGACTATGATCTCACTAGGAGGATGTGTAACACTAACAACAGTCAAGATAAATAATTGCACTAGCTTCTTAAACATCATAATTTTGTTCACCTTATTGGGTTAGTAATGAGAGGGACACTAGTAGGACCATCATTGGAAATAATTGATGGAGATCCATGGTTCCAAGGATAAATAGAGGTACATGATTTTTTCTAGTGCCTCAAAGAATTATTTGACACGAAAAATGACTGGATGAGGTCATTAGATCACCTTTTTTATGGAATCACTACAAGGTGGTGGTGTACCCATAAAGAGAGCCTTATATACTAGGATCAAGTACATTCTAATCTACATTATATATTTAATTATGACAATAATGTTAGGGGAATAATTTGTTATAGTGGTGTGTAAGGACCTAAACCTCACATTAAGGCGTGTGAGATAATATGGAGAAATGAGGAAACATACTTACCAGAGTACCTAGGGGTGCATGCATTCTATGAAAATTTACACACATGGTCATGAGAATGGTATATTAATGAAGATAAAAACATAGGTACCAAGTTATATAAATTATTTAAGGAGAATATGAAGTTGGCACTATCCTATTCTCACCAAGAATGGACTTGTGACTCACACTATAGGCCATGCATGAATCAGTTCTCAAAGACCCAAGTCTCATGGAGAACCACCTGAGAAATATCCATTAGGAACTTGAGGAACCTTCACATTTTTTCAATTAACCTTCAACACATGAAGTTCCTACACCTATGCCAATCCCTAATGAAAATTGATGTGAAGAGATTCACTAAAGAAAGCAAAATCTTATCTTTTAGGTAGATGAAGGAGAAGGGTCCACTCCACCTGACCCAATATCCACCCATCTATATATTTATACATAATTTATCTCAATAAATATTCAAGATAAAAGCACTGATATGGATTACCCCTACCATGAAACTATTCAAAATTTTCAATGCAACATCAGCTCAGACTAAGAACCAAAGATGACCACAATAAGAAACTATTAGACTGACACTGAGATTACAAAAATCTTTGAGTTGTTAAAATAATATCAAGATTTTTTCCTAAGGGACTATAGTTAAATTAAGGGACTTCACCAATCCTTATGGAAGATGCACATCAAACTAGTCAATGATGCTCGACCAGTGAAAAAATAACCATATAGAATGAATCCTAATCTCTAGGTGCACATCAAAGATGAGATTGACATTATGATCCACATCAGAGTAATCAATCCCATATCTTAATCTGAGTGGGTTAGTCCCATGGTGATTAGTATAAAAAAGGATGGGCACATCTGTATCTATGTAGATTATTGAGTGTTAAATGCATCCTATGTGATAGATCCCTTTCCAACTCCATTCATGGAGGAAATCCTTGAAAGTGTTGTTGGTTGTGAAGTGTACTACTTTATATATGGATTTTTTGGGTACCATTATATCCAAATAACTAAATAATACTAGCCTAAGACAAACTTCACCATATAATGGGGATTATTTTCCATACTATTATGCCCTTCAAGTTGAAAAATGCCCTAGCAGTGTTTTCATAGATAATAGTTGAAGCCTTTAAGGACTTCATCCACAAATTAATACAATTCCATTTGGATGATTGGATGGTATATGGTTTGGTTAAAGACCATTGTGCTAATCTCAAACTCATTTTGAACTATTTTCAAGTATTACAAATCTCCTTAAAATTGAAGAACTGCATGTTCATGACATCTTTTAGTGTGCTCCTAGGGTATATTTTTTGTAAGGAAGGAATCTTGGTAGACTCGATGAAGGTATCTATTATTATTCACCTTCCATCTCCCAAGACTTAGTATGAGGTCCATGCCTTACTAATCCACATGGGTTATTATATAAAATTCATTTATGGTTATGCAAAGATTGTTGTGCCCCTAGAAAAACTTTTAAAGTAGAATGAGTAGTTCATATGGACTTGTTATTGTAAGGAAACATTTGAAACACTCAAGGAAAATTTGGTCACTAATCCTATTTTATAATTCCTTGATTGGAAAAATATATTTCATGTCCATTTTGATTCATCTAGCATGGCCATTGGCATGATTATTACACAACCAGGTGAAGATCACCTAGATCACTCAATTTAGTTTGCTAGTAGGAAGATAACACTAACTAAAAGAAATTATACCACTACGGAGCATGAAGCTTTTTATATGGTCTACACTTTGCATAAGCAACTTATAACCACTCTTTTTATTTTTTATATAGACAATAAGGATTTCAAGTATCTTATCAATAAACCTATACTACATGGATGGATCTATCACTAGATTGTATTATTTCAATAATTCTAGATTTTAGTTATGGTGAAACCTGAAAAGGCCAACTGTGGACCTGAACACCTATCTTGAATTGAGAATAGAAAACCACCATGCTCCATAAGATATAATCTTCTTGATATACAAATCTTATACATAACATGGGTCCTTGAAGGACTGGAAGACATTATAACATTTTTGACCACTAGCTCCATGTCTAAATCTCTCACCTCACAGGAAAAAAAGCAACTTATAGTTTGCATTGTACCCTTCTAGCTCATAGGAAGTGATCTTTAAAAAATGTATCATGACAAAGTCCTTAAATGTTGTGCAATGCAACATGATATCCTCAAGGTACTTCAATAAGTTCATGAGGGTATTGTTGGAGGGAACTGTGCTGGAGAAGCTACTACCCGAAAGGTTCTTCTAGTTGGACAATGGTGGCCAATTATATTCCAAGATGCTCAAGCATATGTTATGCAATGTGACATTTGTTAGTACATAATAAAACTTAATGAAATATATGTTATTCCTTTAGGACCCATCCATTATTAATAACCCTTTTAAAAGTGGATGATTGATTTTATTGGTCCCATCACTCTAGTGAGATGATGAATAGGCTCTTGATATATTATTGTAGCAATTGACTACCTTATGCATTAAGCTAAATATTCACTAATGAAGGATTGTAATGCTACTTCTACTATCTAGTTGATCTAGGAGAACATAATAACTCAATTTGGGTGTCCCTTGAGTTTCACTAGTGATTTTGGTACCCACTTTGTAAATGAGATAATTTGCATCTTACCAGCCAAGTTCATGATCACATACCACAAAACAACACCATATCACCTGTAAGCTAATGAAACTACCAAGGCTTTTAATAAGATCTTAGGTACCACTTTAACTAAAATATATTATTTTGGCTACACTAATTAGGATGATATATTATCTACAATACTATGGTCTTACCAAACCACCTAGAATCACCTAAACAAGAACACACCATTCAACTTGGTATATGGAAAAGAAGCAGTGATGCCCATAGAGTTCTTGGTGCCATCCCTTCATATCATGTGCATGAGAAAATTGGATGATAAGGCATCATTGAAAGCACACTTAAACACTTTAATGCAATTAGATGAGACTTGGTTCCTCATTCATTAGAGCTAGGATGTATAGAAATTCAAGCAAAATGCATGGCATGAGCACCATATAAAGAACAAAATATTTTCTCTAGGAATAAAGGTCTTGTTGTATGACTCTATGTTCACACTCCACCTTGGAAACCTTCACATCCATTGGGATGGCCTATTTGTAATACATAGAATTTGACTTACCATAGCATATAAGTTACAAAGGATGGATGGTCAATTCTTCCTAGGGAAGTATAATTGAAGTTGTCTTCAGTCGTATTCCACTTCAGAATACTGGAAGTTTTTTAATCAATAAGGCTTATGCCATTATTTTAGGGTTTATTGCTTTCGATAAAAGCATTGCCTTTATTGCACTCTAATTTCCCTTTATATAATTTTGTTTTCTAAGTTCTTTTTCTTTTATTGGAGGACCATGACATGTTTTAGTGTGGGGTAAGAAGTCAAGTTCAATAAAGCAAATATGAAATGCACGCAAGTTGAAAATCATGCAAGTGAATTAGACACAAGAGTTATATGGGCATGAAAGTTAGTATAGGTGTGTAATTTATTTAAGGGCATGTAAGATTCTAAGGTGTGTGAGTTATTTAAGATATGAAGGGATAAGGTTCCCACCATAAGTTAGAAATTTAAATGAGACATCTATCTCCCACCTAAAAAAAAGTGTGGGACATAGCTATCATCCACTTCAAAAAAAGGCATGAGATAGGATGTATCATAAATGTGATGAGGTTAGTTATGGTAAGAAATATGCCAATGGAATGATGGGATAATACCATTAAGGCATTAATTACAAAAAGGCAAGGATCTAAACACAAAATTTGTTATAAGATCTACATTAAATGCCATTAAGTGATGGGTGACAAAGGGGCATTAAAGAATGTAAACCCCCCTTAGAGCCTATAAATAGGTAGGTTAAATGCATTTCACACTTTATGTTGCATTTATCTTAAAATTACCAAAGATGACATCAATAAATTACCAAAGTTGAGATCAAACAACCACTATAGCTAAGATAATAAAATATTGAGCAAAGAAAAGAGTTTTTATATCTTTAGTAAACTATGAAGGTCATTACCAAGTTGATAAGAGAGATTCCAACTCTGGTTCGGTGGGAGGAGCTTTAGTTTTGAGAGTTGTAGGTTGAAGGTCCACCATTATAAGGGTGATTAAGCTCAAAAATTTGAAGAATTATTTTGAAAACATGTATTCCTTTGGAAATGTTAAGAAGCTATGCATTAACCTTTAGACACCTTGAAGGGTAATGAATCTTAAGAAGAAGTCCAACAAAATTGAAAAATAACCAATGATACCTGAAGAGGAAGAGGTGAATGAAAGAGACTGGGCCCCAATTAAGGAAGAGACCCCAAAATAATAAGTACAAAGTGTGGAAGGAGAATAAGAACAATTTTCAAAAGAAGAAAAGGAAACAATGGTAAAAAAAAGAAGGCAAGAATAAACATATATAGTGTAAAAGGCCCAAGCATCCCCACTCACATCCTTATTTATTAAAGAGATACAATATTTAGATTTAGTGTTACACGTTGAAAATTGGGTTTCCAAGGTCTCTTGCACCATTTTTTACTACAATCATCACCAACCTAGGAAAGAAGTTGAGCTTTAAAATGATTATAAAGTGGAGACCACCAACACCAAGAACCAACTGGTGTATGACCTTTACCATTTTTAACTAGCTAGATGTTACAAGATTATTCTTCCTCTTTAACTTTCTATATTTTAGAAAGCCCATGGAGGTGGTATAGTTTCTCCTTTCACATGTCCATGAGGACTACATCTACTTCACTAGATGGAGAATGGAGATTATCACAAAAAGAGTTAACAAGATCATGGGGATATAATGCTTGGGAATAAGTGCAATTGATAACTTGGCTAACACTAAGGAGATAGAAAAGACCACCATGACATTGATGTATCAAAATTAGGGGTAGGTTATGCACATAAATAACTTGCAATATTCTTCCCTCTGAGTTGTGGCATGGATCATCTTGACTAAGATCAAAGGGATCGATCAATGGGAAGAGGTGGACATGGGGCACCTCTACCTTAATCATCAAGGATAAAGTACAATTAGGCCATGTACTTCACCCAGAAGATTTCTAGGGAGATAGAGAGGGCTCATTGAGAGCCTAAGTACATGTTTCCATGGGGGAAATCTTCTTTTTATTGGTTTTTTATGAAATTAGGGTACCAAGTTATAGTTTTGGATCATTGAAGTGGGTATACCCTCCAACACATAGGTCCCCCACTAAGCACTATAGGGCATTTACTTGCCCTGAACACATCACCCCATCTTACAAGATTAAGATGAAGTATTAGTTTGATGGGATGAAAGCAAAATTTGGGGATGTGTGGCACATCCTCAAGGACTTACCCCCTTATATATAGAATAAGCTTAGTTTGTTTTAAAGAAACACTTATCCCTCACATGAATCTGAATGAATCCATAAAGAGAGTTTTCAACATGGCTTAAGCTACCTTATGCCTTTTCTATGTTGTGATTCATAGACTTCATCAATTAGATATATGATGTGTAACCCATCATTTTATAGGCTGAGAGGATAGACACAAAGATTAACATTCTACAAAATCTATATGTGTATCTAGGAAAGAAAGCCTATATGGAGAGGATGGAAATAGACTTGACCAACATCTAGGTCAAGAAGACTTTGATTGGGGAGCAAATTCACAAGTTTTTTTACATGATAGTCCCCCAAAAGAACCCACAAGGTGGATACCCTAAGGAAAATCTCCTTCTAGAACTACCTTTATAGAAAAAGAAGTGACCCAATGTGGGTATAAGTATAGGTGGGAAATATGCCCCCAAAAAAGATGAAAGACTATAGAGGTGTAACCCTCTAAACCCATATCTTCCCATCCCTCCATGCCATCTCTACCTCCACTTCATTCATCTCCATCCCCTCCCCACACTTATCCTTATCCTCCTCACACTTCTCCATATCCTCCACACTCTTCATTTTCCCAACCTTCATCTCCTCAATCTACTCCCCCTCTTTCTCCACCAACTTCTTCACCTCCACCTCTACCTTCTCCACCCCCACCTTTTCCACCTCCACCATCTCCCCCAAGTAATATTGCAAGAGATACCCACTAGTAACCCCCAAGGCAAGCACCCAAACTAGACATTATTGAGGTGTAGATTCATATCTCAAGTTTAGATTCTAAGAGAACCCCCTCCCTAATGTGGGAGGAACACGATACCTATGATGACACCCTGCTTGATATTGGATCACCATATAATAAGAGTAATGGTAAAGAAGAAATAAAGAAGGTCGTAGTTGGCCATGAGGATGGTGATATTGAATGAGACCCTAATAAGGGGAAAGGATTGATTGAGACTTCCAAAGGACATGATAAAGGTGCCACTTATAATACATGCAAAAATTATCAATTCGGCATGCAGGAAAACATGATCTATCTTTATCCACACTTCATCCCCAAGGAGGAAAATTTTAAAATGAGGAATTAAGTGTCCTTCATCTTTGACATGTAAAATGAGGAAAGAGAGTTCAAAATCTCACAAGATAGACTTCCTTTGGGCCCAAATGATCCAATGCTACCAAAAACACTATGGGAAGATCCCTAAAAGATATCCCATTTACTTGTAAGTGTTGTATTTTTGAAATTAGGCATGAAAATAACATGCCAAAATATTATGTTGGATTTTGATGCATGCATGGCTGAATGGAAACATGCTAGAGTTATAGGCATGTATAATAAAGTACTTGTTTATAAATGAGCACTCGTCTAGGAAGTGGCCTTAGTGAAACAAAATATCTAAGAGGCCACAAAATAAAAATTAAGGGTCTTAAACCTTTGTAAAACAATTTTGAAGGAAGATTAAGTGTTAGTATATGGTGTAACTCTTGATGGGGATGCCATAGGAAAGCTAGAAACCATGTTGGAAGTACAGCTCAAGAAACTCAAGTAGTGACCTATGTCGAGAGATGAGGGATTGGAATTAACTGAATAGTTCACCATGGCCATTGATTTTTGTAAGCATAATTTATATAAAGTTGGGAAACTTATCCCAATTTTAGATAGAATTTTTGTGGGGCTCACATGCCCTAATAAATTCTTGGAGGCTTGGATCCAAGCTAAAGAGGACCTAAGGTAACACTTGGCTAATGTTGTACTCTTAATAAAGGACCGTGTTGAGCATGACAAAAAATTTAGAGATGATGAAGGATGCCATTAATAAACATCATCAATATCTAAATATAAGTTTTGAATCCCTCTAAGGATAGGTTGACAAGTAGGTATCTACAATCAAAGACATCTAGAAGGATGTTATCACAAGCCTGAATGAATAGGTAAAGAAGACTAGCGAAACTGTGACCCAACTCCTAAATGAATAGGAATGAAAGTGGAAGAATAGGGAAGCACATGGGAAGCAAGAAATAATTGGAAGAATGGTTGAAATGGGACACTCCAACCTTATTGATAGGAAGTTTTACACCATCTTGAAAGGAAAGGAACACATGACCATTGAGATATAACATAGAGCAAGAATTTAGGGGCATAGAGGCCTAGATCTTGATGAAGAACTATTTGTTAAGTACCATGACTCTCAGTCCATTAAGATTTCATTGGTGACCTATAAATGCCATTAATGATTGTAAACACTTTGTCAAACCAAAACAATTACAAATACCCCTATTGTAAAGCATTGAAAATAGATAGATGGAGGAATTTTATAGTGTTATGGTGGAAAATCTTAAGCTTAATATATGATAGCATGTTGTATCAATTTGTGTTACTATCAGTGATGGTATGAAGTATGTTTAAACTCTTTATGTGAAAGAAACATGACATTTTATTTTTTATGCACCTAATGTAAAGTAAGAAGATGACTATAATCTACATGATAATTCTAATCGAATCTAGAACTCATAAGATTGAAGTAGTAAGTTTATGATTTTACATAATCTTTGGTTAATTGATTAATATGAACAAATTATCCAAACTATGCTACAAAACCTATGGGAACTGATATTTTGCACATGCTTCGAGTGAGCATACAAGACCCAGGTCTTGCATGAAGTGGACAACATGCTAGCATGTTGGGTTAAACTTTAGCTTTGAAGCTAGACTTAACCAATATAATCCAAAAAATAGCATCCTTTGAAATATTTTCCCTAGTTTGACCTTAGGTCATATTTACTCTCCATTTAAGTCCCTTAGTTTTCAAATTTTACTTTTAGTAATTGATCTTAATCTAGGATCCCTAATCATGAAATTTTTTATCTCCTCATTCTCCTATGGGATACTATTATCAGCTCCATGATTTAACGTGCTTATGCCATGTGGCATTCTCACATTCATCCTTAGGATCATTGACTCTTGACTTTATATGTATCATCGATCTACTTTTGCATGAATTGAAAATGCTCCATTGATTTACCTAGAAGCTACCATGGTCATGACACTTGGTGGCATTTAATTCATTCCTAGGATCAACTAACTTGTTGACTCTTTGCTCACTGTTGATTTTCCTTTACATGATGGATTGTGCATTGTCAATCTTCTTGGACCCACTGTCTTTGTTAGTCACCATCTACCATTAGATATCTATTTAGGCACCCAATATTTTGACACTTTTTTATCTTGCGCTTATCCTCAAGAACATTTGAATTCAAATGGATATTTTATGAGGCCTAAATTTAACGTCTATATGCATGTCCCACTCTACAAGTTCAACTTTAGAATCTTATATCTTGAGATAGAGAAGTCATCAAGACATGAACTTTACAGAGGATGTTTATGGTACCAAAATCATCATGTCCATGCATTCCTTTATATCTTATTGACCTTCCAAGTTCATATATCAAATGTGTAATTATACTAATCTATTCATTCCCACATGACATGGCATGATGGTCTGGCTCCTCAAGACCACCAAATTCACATTTTAAGCTTACTTAAAGTGCTTTAAAATATTTCAAATGATAAGTGATCTTTTCCTAAATTCTATCTTCTCCTTGTGAAATTGGATCACTCTTCAATCATGACCCTACTCAGTTTATTTTTTTATATTTGGCAAATTTTGGTATTTAAGATAAATTTGGCCAACAAGAAGATCTTGAAAATTATACTTGAAGCCAAAAATTCAAAAAAAAAATTGGAAATATATCTCCCCTTGAACACACTATAACTAAATACATCTAATGGGGGAATGGATTATGCATTTAAACCTTTATTCCCTAAAACTACTATTGATAAATCTACCATGGAATTATCAATGGTTTCAACTAAAATACCAGTTTCAATGCCTAATAAAACCATGTT
This sequence comes from Torreya grandis, assembly GCA_037957365.1. NCBI lineage: Eukaryota > Viridiplantae > Streptophyta > Pinopsida > Cupressales > Taxaceae > Torreya > Torreya grandis. The sequence goes on from JARHVA010001290.1 coordinate 23,745, forward strand.
CACATCCCCTTTGGTAACTAATCAGATGGCTAATCTAAATCCTCTAAATTTCAATGTGTCTATAGTTCAATCTATTCTCCAATTTATCAAAAACCTTAAGGATAAGGTTACAAAAATTGAAAAAAATGCTTTAAAGTCTTCACATGCCATTGATTTGCAAGATGTGTTACATAACCCTCTTACTTTATAGATATATTTACACCCTTTGACAAATGGTTTTGTTGAACCTAAGTTCACATTATATGATGGCAAGGGTGATCCAAAGCATCATCTTTGATCTTTCTCTATGACATGCCTTGATTATGCGTCTAATGATAAAATTTTGAACAAATTATTTCCAAGGAGCCTCAAGAATTATACTTTGAGATGGTTTTATGACTTACCTCTCCAATAATTGAAATAGTTTAAACCTATTATAGATATGTTTTTGGCACACTTTTCTATTAACATTTATGAAAAGGCTTCCTATGTTCAAATTGCAAATATAAAATAAGAAACCAATGACCCTATAAATGAATATGTCTTGAGGTAAAAGACAATGTTGGCTAAAATAGCCAATAATATGGCCAATAAAAAGTTTTAAGACATTAAATCAAAGTTTTTTTATTGCTTTACATGATTTCATTATTTTCAAGGGGTTCCAATATTTTTATGACTTATTCCATGTTGTACGGGACTATGAAATGAGGATTATTTCATTGAATAAGCTAAAGTATGTGGAAAACACACTAGTTACATCTAAATATAGTACTAAATTCATGATCAACCCATGTTATAAGGTAAAAACACCTGAGACTAAAAAGGAAATAACCACCATATTTAATGTAACTTCACAATATCCTAATCAACTTATTTTATGTAATGCACTATTGATATAATTTGCATGTTTACCAAATCCTTCTAATTCATTACTCCCATGGGTGATTGAATGTCATATTATATCTCTTCCTCCTCATATAGAGGTTGATATAAATAGACATATACCCAAAGGATATAATGTAAATCTTATTGTGACTACCACCAAGGCCTTGGGCATTCTACAAACAAATGTTTTACCTTGAAGAATAAGATATAAGACCTCATTGATGACCAATATATTACATTTGATGATCCTCCAAGGGAATTATGTTCATAACCTAGTGATCACCATAAGAAAAATATATTTAAAAATCCTTTATAAGACCATTCTAAGAAGGAACCAAAAGTCCAAATGGCATATAATGCACATCCTCTTCCATCACATTATTTACACTCACTAGATGGGGTTATTAGTACTTCGACATGACATATACCTCATATAGCTTAAAAACCTACCATTTCCTTTGATGATAGTGAAATTAAGGATGATGAATCTGATCTTAATTCTCTATTCATTCATATATACATTGATAAACACCCCATACATAGTGTTATGATTGATAATGGTGCAAGTGAAAATGTTTTCACCATGACATTACTTATGCATTTGAGTTATACTCAACATGATCTACACCCCTCTACTAGATCATTTAGAAAGTTCAATGGGACTTCCCAAAATGTTCTTAGCGATATTGATCTACCTTTATAGGTTGTTCTTAATAATGTGGTTACTAATTTCTTAGTTATACCTTCTATGGGTGTCTTTGACATGTTTTTGGTATGACTTTGGATACATAATCTTTAATAAGTACCTTCTATAGTGCATAGGTGTGTTAAGTATATTCATTCCAATCAATTAATTATAGTTTCTAATTTTCCATATGAGCATCCTCTTGAATGAGATAAATTCATACCCATGAAGTTACCATTAAGGATAATCCACTACAAAAGCGTAAGAAATAGGTAATCCCCTTTACTAGGCATCTAGTACTTGAGATACGTTTACATCAGAGATAGAAATTGGGTTCCATGAAATCTTCATCTTCTATGCACCATATTCATATTTCCAAAGTACCTAAACATGTTTCTAGTATTTTTATACCAAAGAAACCACAAAGTATATAGATATGGGTTCTTTGAACCCTTATTCCTTCTAATGGTATTTCACAACCTTAGAGTTCTATCATGCATGTGCTGAGAATCACACATATTATAGTGATAGACATTTCACCTACACATGATCCTCAGTAGTACCACTAGTTTCTTGCACTAGGTTTTAAGTGGGGAAACACCTATGATCATCCTTTTGATGAGATCATAGAATGATCCTACCACTTCAAAAATACTAAAAATTAAAAAACATTAAAAAATATGAAAACATTTTTAGCACCTACATATTCTATTGGATCCTTGGCATCCATGTGTTCATTCTATGTTGAGGGATACCATTTGATTTACTCCTTCATATACATATACGGGCATACATAGATATATGATTATATACACTTATGGGTTTTGGGCTTTCCCTCTACTTAACATAACCAAGACATTGGGGCATCCATCTTCTATGATATTAATACTTCCAAATTATATCATTCTATGTCCACATCACATTATCATGATTGGGATCTTATACACTTACAAATGCCTTATCCATGCTTATATCTTATACATGGTACTTAATATGCTATTCACTTGATTTTTTTTATAACACATTTGATTCATGAGGTACTATGATATGTTTATGCCAGTTGCTTATGATTTTCCTTTATAAACATCCTTGAGTGTTTTACCTTGATATTACCTTACTTGTTTTAGAATTTAAATATACTCTATTACATGCAACCCCCATGCTTATTTTTTCATTCTTGACATTTGAATATGCCATTACTTACTTTGTGTACATTTGACTAAGTCATGTCCATTAAATTTTGTGGAATTTGAACATGCTTGTAGACACCAAAAATACACACATGATGGTTCTAAATGTTTCAATTCCCATGGACCACCTCAGGACTCCCTTGGGCCAAGCCTAAACCATTCAACTAATAAACCTTCCTAATGCTAGTTATTTTGACCTAATGACTTAACCAACCTTTTAACTCAACTTGGCCTTGATCCTTGACTGTCAATGATCACCCTAACCATTGACAATCAATCTGACCATCTATGGTCCACTCCACCTTGGTTTATTATAATTAGCTTGTCTAATTCATGTGTGAGCCAATGCATAGATGAGTTATATTTATATAAAAATTTAACCCTCTTGTTTATGTTTTTACACCTCTCCTTGCTTGCCTATAATAAGAGTGGAGCAGAAGGTGAAAAGGGATCCACATATGATTTGAATAGATTTTGCATCTAGAGTTTCTTTACAGATCACTTCTTCTAGCAATATAATAATCCATCCATCATGATAGAGAGATTAATTTCCATAGCCCCTCAATTAACAACCAAGTACCATTACTCTGTCAGAATCAAACCAAACTCCACCAATGAGCCAACCACCTCAACCATTCATCTGATTAATATTTGGTAAATTATGTATATGTTTTCAATCTATCAATTACTTTTTTTCCATTTTGCAAGCAACCCAACACAAACCAATCTCATATAATTGTCTTTCATGATCTTATCAATTTAACTTTTTATCACCTAAACCCAACACATAATAACCACTGATGGTATGTCCAACCATCGATGGTCTATCTAACTATTGATGATTGTCTCAACCATAGATGGTCACCTGAACTATTGATGGTTTCACCAACCACCAATGGTCACTATGGTAAAAAATAAAAACAAGCTATTTTCACCCACCTACCCTTAACCAAATCCAACTTTCTTTTCATCTTCTTATTCATAGATCCTCAACCTATTTTTTAAAGCACACCTGACTTGTTAAGCATTGGTATTGACCGACTTATTTCTATATTAATCATTTTAGTCTATTTCTTTATCAAGCATTTATTGCATTTGATTTTAGTAACTTTTTCATTATTGATTCAAGTACTTTATCTTTCAATTTATGAACTTAATTGTTTAAGTATGGATTATATCCTCTAAGGAAGTTTGTGCTTATTAGATCTAGCTTGATAGGAAATCCACCCAACCATATATCTAACCAAATCATTTGCTTTCATGCTATCATATTTGTAGGTCATTCATCTAAAGCCAAAGAGCATCTCTTTACAATCATCTGATTCAATGTGGGCATAACCAACTATGTTTTTCAACCATACCCATATCTAATTTCTTTCTTCTTTTCTTAGAATATAAGCTAAAATTCATTAAAACATTCTAGCATGCCTAGTGGGACCCTTGAGTCTCTATTTGGGTTTCGCTTGTTTGCATCTATATGCTCTTCTCCCTATTCTATGATCATAAATAAAATCAAAATTTATTTTGGGTTTAAAATCAACTACATACATTGATTACTTGAAAGTTTATCTCACTTAGTTAAATTGAAACAAAGTAATTCAATCATAGCATCACTTTTGTTGTACACACTAAACAAAACCACCTACATCAAATCAAACATAAAACAACTTGACATAAGTCCTAACTAAGATATAATCACCTAGCAGTCACCTTACCCTTTCTCAATGATCCTACTTGGAGGTCATTACAAAGGGGAGAACCAACCCAGCTCTTTGGTTGAGTATAAACTCTAGAAATTGGTATATATTGGCTAAGCACCTGACACCCTTATCACTGTAATGTGTGAAGTGAGGGGTTAGGCACCAATATCAAGCCACACATTGATTTTCAATATAGTCCTTTGTGAGAGCCTAAACATGACCTGGAACAAACAATAGACTTATTTTCTAGTACCTACTCTACAATCTAATTTTTGTCACATAATTTATTACAAACCTTAAGGCATAAGCCAAAAGAGAGACTAAAAAAGACTTTAGGACTTAATGTAATTTTTAGTGTGTTTGATTTCCTTGCTCATTTTCTTATCTTCTCTATATTTGATTAGTGAGATTATTTTTGTATTCTCTCTCCCTTATCTTGTATGGTTCTAACTCACTAGTAGTGAAAGAATCTAGTAGAACATAACCCATCACTAAACCAATCAACCTCTTTTACCTCTTCATTTATGGAGTACATCTCTTAATAAGAAAAATTTCCTCACCCTTTATGAAGTTCTTATTTCCCTCAAGTAGTTCCCCAAGGAGATACAAAATTTTCCACTTTCTTAGATAACAACCCTTTATCCCTTTATCATTATCTCAAGACCATGCCTCTTCATATACCCACTTTTGTTCCACCTATGAACACAGCTTATGGAATGCCCTCCAACCTTATGAGGAACCATTTTATTTCCATAGTGACCACCCAACCATTGACAACCCAAACATCCTCATCCACCAATAATCCCTTTGATGCTACTGTGGAAAACCAACTTGCCCAACAAACCAACACCCTTACAACTTCCACCCCCACTAACAACTCTTCTACTTTAAGATAAATCCAACTACTAACCACCTATACTACCTTTACCATGAGGGTACCTACTGCTAGCATTGTGAACCTTATTTTGGCTACCCTCAATCCATTACTCACTACTCCACTTCAAAACCCTGTGGTGTCTATACCTTCTACCTTACCATCGATCAGTAAAAAGGTCACCACCTTTCCTTTAGTTACAAACCCAACTATAGCTCCTACCCAGCCTATCTTAATCTCTCAATAAGTTCCCATCACACCCAACCTAGGTTACATCCCTAACCTACAAGGGCATGTACCTATACCCACTACCCAACCACATACATCCACCTACCCCTACATGGCATCTACCTAACCACTTGTGTCCACATATCAGTATGTGAAATTTCCTCAACCTCCTACCAATTATCAATATGTCACCCAATCACCACAACAACATGAACCTTACAATATTTTGGGTGCACAACCCCAAATAGATCTAATGAAAATGCTAATGGATAAAATGACCACTTTAGATTCATCCATATTCGGTGATCATAACATCTTATTATATGATTAGATCTGTAATGAACCCATTAACCCATCCCTTCCTATTATAACATATCCTCCTTAGTGGGAACTTCTTAAATTTTCTAAATTTCATAATAAGGTGGATCCTCAATAGTACCTCAGGGAATTTAGGCATGCATTTTATTTGATCACCTACGATGATGCCCTCCTTCTTCATACCTTTCCCATGTCCCTATTTGGTCCAAAATTGGACTAGTATAGTTCCCTTACCAAACATTCTCGCTTGTCCTTCACCTAGCTAGCCCAAACCTTATTAGATCAATTTTCAATAAACATATCCAATAAATTTTCCATCAATGACCTTTACTCTATCCAATAATTTGATGATGAATCTATTTCTAATTTTGTCACTTGTTGGAGGATCCTAATCAATCAACTTTCATTCTCTTTACCCCAACCCTAACTAATAGAAAATTTTGATCGAGCATGTGCAAAACACATCTCTTCTACATTGCATGTGTATAGCTTCATAACCTTTGATCAATATTTTACCATGGCACTTAAGCTATAAAATAAAGCCATTGATGAAGGAAAGTTAAAGTTGAAAAACAAGAACTCTACCTACAAAACCAATGAGGTCTCTTCCTCTAAACCAAGTAACCAAACCAATACCAATGCCAAAATCAAGGTATATGAATGAGGATATCCTTAATACTAGTTCTCTACCATCTATTAATTAACCAAACTCCTCTAACTCCTCAAAACAAAACATGAGGAACTGAAACCAAAAAAATCAAAAGCAATTTACTCTACTTGGGGAATATTATGCTTAAGTCCTTAAAAAGTTTCTAAAATTTAATATCTTATAGCTTCCTCCCATCAAACACCCTCAATAATTTTATTATTCTCATCTTGCACTTGGATGGTACAATGAGAATGACCTATGTGCTTTCCATCGAGTAGTGGGGCATGGCATTGATAGGTGTAATACCTTCAAAAACATTGTCCAAACCCTCATTTACAAGGGGAAGATTATGTTAGACAACCCCAATACTCCTCCAAACCAAGCCCTTAACATTTTTAGACAATCTTTTTCCAATCATGCACCTACAAAAAATAATAATAATAGAGTTGAGCCTTCTCATGATGCCCATACCATCAATATGGTTATTAAAACTCTCAGTACTAAAGAACCTACCACCTACTCTCCCTGATCTTCACCCTCTCTACCTATCAAGATATAAGGATTAACTTCTCTTCCTTTGGAGACCCAACCCAAGGAATTAACCTTTTCCCCTCCTCCACTTATTGAGGTAGTGGAGTCATCAACCCCTCCTTCAATTGACATACTAGAGAAAGCAACCATCACCACTTTACCACCTCCCTTAATTATTGATCAATTCACTTCCCCTTTAGAGATATTCACAAAGAGAAAAACCTGACATCTACACCTCCCATAGAGAAACCACCCATCCAAACCTTGCATCCTTTGATTTAATAAATGTATGAGGTCACCATTCCCCTTTCTCAACCTATGAGTTTATCTTTTGAGCCCACTACCCAAGGGACAAGACCAAATTATAAACCATTTTCTACATTGGTTTAGAGATTGGAATTTTTCTCCAAACTTAACATAGATTGAGATACCTTTTAGAAATAGTTGGGGATCCCTTACATCACCAAACAAGAACCTTCAACCACCTCATTTATGGACCAACCCACCACTTCTATTATCCAACCCCCTATCTTATCAACCAAATCAATATAAACCTCTACCAACCCAACCATTTCTTAACCATCTAATGCAACCAAATCCAAAGAAACTAAATCATCTTCTCCAACCAAACCAACCAATCCAACTAAAGCCCTTGGTGTCTTCCATATGAAGAGACTTAAGCTCCCATCTATGAAATTAGAGCTCACCTCACCAGACCCATCAACCAAACACCAAAACAAATCAACCAAGTAGGCAAAGCCACCAAAAGGCTAGAAAGTCAAACTCATACCTCCCTCAGCCTTACCCTCTATTTTGGGGCCTCATCCCTCTACTTTGATTAAGAATCCAACTATCTTAACCAAAACTCAACCACCACTTTTGGTTACCCCATCACTCTTAATTTCTAATATGCCCATCTTCATAAAGCCATGAATAACCAAACTACCTAACCTAAAACCTCCCACCTCTAACTTATCAACTTTCATCTTACTAGAACACCACCTAACCCAAGACCTATACCACCAAGCCCACTTTTGAAAAGACTTCCATCTCACCAACCAAAGCTAGAACCTCTAAACCCTTGCCACCTCTAACCGAGTCTTACTTAACTAATTTCTAAAGGTTACTACAAGCCTCTTACTTGACCTTACCTCCTATCAGACCATTTGACCCTATAGGTCAAAAGCCAACCTAGGCATGACATAGAGAATTGAAAATCTCTCTAAACCATAATCTATCAGCCCTATGATAAGGATGATCTTTTAACATATGAACCTCCCATGATCCAAACACTAGTATAACAAAAAAAATATATCCAACACCTACCTAACACCCCACTCTCACCTAAGAGTGATGACGAATCAAACCAATCTCCTACCCCAACTCTTCTCTCTATCCATACTATACATGTGATCACATGATCACACCCTTAGCAAATTGATAAGGGGAAGGATAAAGTATCCATAGCATGGATATACCAATCTTCCACCTCACAACCAAGTCTAAATTAGGGACCTTCACCTTCTACCAAACCCAAGATATCTATCTTGGGTACCTCTCAATCCAACCCCTCTTAATCAATCAAGAAGATAGTGCTAAGACAACTTCACCAAACCTTGACAAAGATGAACCTATACGAGTTGATTTCCACCTCACCTCATCATCACTAAGCAATGATATAGGAATTAAAATCAATTAAGGTCTAACCTAAATATCCTCAACCTTTGTTAGCCTTTGTTGGCACTCTCCAAATTTCTAACCTTGTCATATTTAAGGATTCATAAATACTGTATATCTACCTTGATGATCCTGATCCACATCTTTTCATCACTACTTACATCAACTAGACCTACATCAAATGGGTCATGATTAATGGGGAAGCTAAAATTAATATCATCTCCTCTCATGCCTATGATCAACTTAAACTACCCAATAATATCATGTCTAAAACCTCAGTCATCTTTTGATCCTTCAATGACACCATGCCACTACTCTATGAATTGTTGTCCTTCATATCCATTTAGGGCCTCGCACACTCCATAAAATATTATATGTAGTAGAAGGTGAATTCCAGTATAATGTTTTATTAGGATGACCTTGCATTTGCTACATGGGTTGTGTACCCTATACCTTTTATCATTTCATCAAATTTGAAGATGAAGGTTAGGTTGTCACTATACAAGCTAACCCAAGTCACTTTTCATCATGAAACATGAATTATCTACATAATGATGTCTTCCTACCTCCATATAACACACCCTCATCAATCAAAGATAAGCCCTCAACCATAAGATATGAAGCCATATCTTCTTCTACTAATGAGGCATACACTAGCTCATCTATCCTGTCAGACTAAATCCACACCATAGATCCCTTAGAATCAACATTCTAATGCTTTTCACTTGGGGAATATTGTCTCTTGACCCTTAATGCCTTCCTACTCCCCATGAGTATGAAAAACATAAAAACAAACCTAGGTATGACCCCAATATCAAAGCCTTTATTTCCCTTGGACCTTCCAACTATCAAACTCCTTTCATCTATGGGGGACTCAACAAACCCATTGGTGCTTCCGTCACCTCTCTTTTACCCCAACCATTCACCTTTGGCTTCTTATATCTAGACAAACCCAATTCTCTAAGACATACCTTCATAGGTGTGATTAGAAGGGATTTGGCCTTAGATAATATGAATAGGGGCTGCATGAGCTACTTCCAATCCAAACCTAAAAACCCCATGAGAAACATGGCCTTGGATTCTCTCCATCGAACCAACAAATTAACTCACCTCCCAACACCAAAATTGATGAGGAACTCCTATCCTCATCAAATCCTTCACCATTAGGATCAAAATATTTTGACATCATCCCACCTAATTTTTTTTTCATCAACATGATCAGCCTTGGACCCCTAATCAAAAATAAGGGACAACTGTGACCATCCCTTTGACCCATCCTACCATGATAGGAAATGACTCTCTTGATTTAATACCATTCAGTGTTAGGATGATGATTCCATTCCCACCTATCTTGGTGCACTATATTATTCTATCCATAAATCCCTTCCTCTTGAAACTTTAACCATGTCAAACAAATCCACCATGGATATCAACTTGGGTATTCTGAAAAACCCCCACATTGTCAAAATTGGCCAATCACTAAATTATGAAGAACTTTAGGATTTCCCCTTCTTTTTTCAAGACCACAACATATTATTTTCTTGGTCTTATAGTGAAATTCTAGGAATTAACCCCTCCATAGCTACCCATAAGATAGTCACCAACCATGATGCCAAACCAATCAAGCAAAAACTTTGATACATGCACCTTCACATAGCCCTTCTCATCAAAGAAGAGCTTTCATGTCTCTTATCTATCAATTTAATTCAACCCATTTATTATCCCAATTGGGTCTCAAATGTCTTATCACCAAAGCCATAGGGGACTATGCGTCTATATGGACTTTTGTGACCTCAACCTTGCTTTCCCAAAAGATGACTTTCCTCTACCAAGCATCGACCAACTAGTTGATATTATAGTTGGCCACAAGATGTTATCTCTCATGGATGGATTCTTAGGTTACAATTAGATCCTAATTTCCCTTGAATATCAACATAAAATAACCTTTATCACTCCATGGAGTATTTTTTATTACAGAGTCATGTCCATTGGTCTAAAGAACACAGGTATAACCTACCAACATGCTATGACTTACATCTTCCATGACCTTATCCAAAAAATTGTTAAGGACTATGTAGATGAACTTCTTAGGAAATCTAAGTCTCATAAGAATCATTTGGACTATTTCAAAATTATCTTTAAGCAACTCATCCATTACCATGTTTCCTTTAACCCCAAAAAGTGCATTTTTGGGGTATTGTAAGCAAAGCTCCTTGCCTTTATTATTTCCATTTAGGGAAACAAAGTCAATCTTACCAAAACCAAATAAATATTTAACATGCTTCTTCCAATAAACCTAAATCAACTCACAATCTAGAGGGAAATCTCTAATACATTCATCACTTTATCTCTCAACTCTTAGACTAATGCCAACCCTTCCACCACCTTCTAAATAAGGATGTCTCTTTCAAGTGGAATGAAAACTATCAAAGGGCATTTGATTCACTCAAAAAATACCTTTTGTCTCCACCTATCCTCACCCCTCTCAAGGATGACCAACCTTTCCACCTTTATATCTCCACCACTGACCACTCCTTAGGGACAATGCTTGCTCATCAGGATGAACAACATAAAGAGCAAGCCATCTTCTACATAAGACACATGCTTGTAGAGTATGAGACTCAATATACCCATCCTTAGAATATTTTCTTAGATTTAGTATTCATGGCCACCAAACTTCACCACTACCTTCTTAACCACAAAACTTATGTCATATCCAATGTCGAAACACTCAAGTATATACACTCCAAGACATACCAAAACTAATATATGGCCAAGTAGCTCATGTTTTTGTAGAGTTTGACCTTGATTTCTTATAGTAGAAGCCAATTAAAGGGCAATTCATTGCTAACCAATTGGCCAAATAACCATTAAAAGACAATCAACCTCCTCCTCTTTAGTTTCTAGATGAGTCCATCATGACCCTCTCTTAGGTAGACTCCACCTACCAAGTGACCATGTTCTTTGATGTGTCAAAGTGTTAGAGTGGTCGGGGAGTTGATATCATCCTTATTCCCCTTCATGGTGAACCTCTTCCTTTATCATTCAATCTAGATTTTGAATGTACCAATAATATATATGAGTACAAAGCCCTAATCATAGGCCTTCAAACTGCCTTAGCCTTGGGAGTCAAAATGATCAACATCTTTGGTGACTCCCAACTTGTGGTCAATCAAATCAATGGAAAATAATAGTGTAAGAATGCTGTTTTGAAAAAATATAAACAACTATTTGATGAAATTTTAACATCAATTTAACACTACCATATCTAATCAACCATATGATCTACCAACAAGTTTGCCAATACCATGGATTCCCTCACCTCTTAAATCTCATATACACCCTCTGACTCTAAGCTATCTATCATTATACATAAACTTACCCAACATTCTAATGTTAAACTAGATTCTCCCACCATCTTCAATGTAGAAGAGACCCAACCTAATCTTGGGTATCAAAGAACCTTTGACTATCTCAACCTTGCCATCATTCCTTCTAGTCTTTATAGGAATGATCAAAGAGAATTTATCTACTTTACCTCATGTTTTACCATTATGGGGGGAATTCTTTATAAATGTGCCTTCAATGGTTTCCTCTTCTATTGACTACGTAGTCATGAATCCTCTTATGCTATCAAGGAAACATATGATGGGATCTATGAGGGACACTTTAGTGGGATTACCATGGCTAAATGCATCCATCACCTTGGCTATTACTACCTACCCTCAACCAAGACTATTGTGATTATGTAAAAAAGTGTCTTAAGTGTTAAAAACATGTCAATTTGCATCACACACCTAGCCATAATATTCATGTATCCACTAATTTTTAGCACTTATTATAATGGGGTCTAGACCTTATTGGTTAAATTAACCCCCATTCTTCACAATGACACCATTTTATCATCATTGTAACTAAATATTTTACCAAATGAGTAGAGGCTATTCCTCTTGTCTCCACCAAAGCTAAATTTTTTGGCTTCATAAACCATCACATCATTTACCATTTCAGTGTTCCCCATAAAATTATCACTGACAAAGGAAAATATTTTAAAAACTAGTAAGTCTAGGGTCTTTGTGATGCATTCAGTATCAAGTTAAGTTTCTCATCGCCATATTAGCCTCAAGTGAATGGTCAAGTAGAACCCTGTAACAAAACTCTTAACACCATGCTAACTAAAATGGTCAATGCATTTAGTAGGAATTGGCATTTACACATTCCATTCACCTTATAGGCATATATTACTAACATCTAAACCCCCACAAGTGATACCCCATTTTCCCTTGTATTTGGAGCAGAGGCTATCTTACCTCTCAAGGTCCAAATTCCTTCTTTTTACATATATTTACAAGATCTCATTTTCAAATATGATTATCAATAGTACCATTTATCCCAATTTAAACTAATGGATGAATGTTATTTAGCTACCCTCACCAATTTTCATGTCTATCAAAAGTGAATCAAACATGCCTATAACAAACACCTTAAAGTGAAAGGATTCGACATTAGAGACCTCATCCTAAAGGAAAACCAACATGTCACCAATATGGAGAAAATAAAGTGGGTCAAGTTTACTTTCAATTGGGTTGGACCTTATATCATAACCCACAAGTATGGATCAGGAGATTATCAGTTATCCTCTCTTGAAGGAAACCCAAAACCTAAACCCCTCAATGCTTCACATTTTTTGTCCTTTCTTTTGTTAAAAAGGATCAAACTTACCTTTTTTATAACTTAAGATCATACCTTACTATCAAACCACATTCATCTCCATTTTTTAAGGGGACATAGATTATAAAATAAAGCATGTGATTATCTATCACAATCATAGACTAATCTTAAACAATGGGTACTATGGCTCTACCCATGGCATGATTCTCATGGTACTCTTACCCCATATCATAAGACATATTCCCATGGTATTTGTCACCTAAACCTATTTACACCTAATCCACCTTCTTGTGCTTTTATTATTGTCTTCATAAAGGTGGAACCTTAATCCTATATAAACTAGTCTATGTCAAGTGAAATCAAACAAGAAAAAATAAATTCATAACCAAAAACAATCATGGGTCATCCCTATAATTTATAGACTATTATTTTGAAGGATAATTGAAAACATATCAAAAATACAACAAGTAAGGTTGACTACTCCCTTGAAGGACAACTATCAATCGACATTAAAAAAAGAACATAAACTTAGACCACTCCCTTGATGGATGGCTGACTAAGGCATTTCTCAGAGTAAATAATTTTTTAGAAGCTTCTCACATTGATCAACTTCCCCCAAGCCTCCCAAGAGACAATAAAATAAGAAAAATACCCATTATCAAGCAAAATAAAAAACAAAAGAATTTTGAAAGCCACAATCAGCTCTCATAAGCAAGAATTTTGAAAGCTACAATTGGCTTTCATGAGTAGACTTCCTGTATAGATCAGTCTACACTTTATATGACATAGACTTGTTTATAATGACTCTTTGGTAACCTATATAAGAGGTATGTTGGTCTAACAGGAAGGTTCTATTTTCATCCATTTCCCCTTTGTACACTATGAAACAAGGGACTTTCTGGCTCACTTGACATTATGTGATCAAGACACCTTTTTAACCAACTAATGAATGCTAATGTGAAGCATTCAACAGGCTTATGTTCCTTAAGCCAATCCAAATTTCATTTCTATTAGTCCTTGCCAAATAAGGAACATCATACCCTATTATTATCATTTCATAACTTGTTGATATATTTACTTATATGCTTTGTCTCTTGATTATACTCTCTTTCTCACATCTAGTGTTGTTATTCAACTTACTTTATGTGTTTTACCTTAGGAAAAATGACCATAATCATAACCATATCACATCATATCAACATATATCATAATAAAAAACAAACATCATTAACATAACCATAAAATATCATATGAAAATCATAGCATCCATGAAATGACAATACAATAAATAAATTTCACTGCATGTCTAAATCTAAATGAGGAAACATATATTCATTGAATTTTAGCATGAACACCATAATCATATCATATCCATAATCAACATCATCATCATAAAACACAACAACAAACCATAAGAAAAAATCATTGTGATCAACATCATAGCATTATCTATCCATCACCCAAACCATTATCATATTGAATGTACCAACTATAACCATCATATCAACATTATCATAAACATAAATAGAAGGCCATCTCATCACATGCCTAACTAGGTGAGTCCATATCAATATCCATATCCATAACAAAGTATAATCAATATAGCATCATTAGTGATCAACATAACTATGATCAACATCATGAACATAACATCAAATCATAAACCATGAATGATAAGTAATAAACAAGGATCATATCTATAAATGGTGAGTATATCATCAATAAAATCATAATGTATAAATTACAAAATATACATCTCACTGAATCATAATGTAGGTTGGTATAAAAATTATGTAAAACAAAATAAATAATCAAAAACTATATCATAACTATGTCTTTGGGGCACCACTATCTCTTAGAACACCACTACTTCCTAGTGCTTATCCTTTTGAGGTCCTTGCTTGTCCACCTAAGAAGCAACCCACTAACCTAGTGTGACCAAAATAGCACCACCTACCAAGCTATCTTTATACTCACCCCATCAGGGCTCATCAAGATAATGTCTCAGGACTATGGCCTCATAGTAGCATAGCTTCTCCACTATGGCTAGATACTATGCCATGGGGATAGAGTTCAGTCATCCTCTAAATGTTATGAATCCTCCTTCAATGTATCTTAGGGAGTCTCTATCCTAGGTAGCCAAATCTAGTGTAGCTCTAGCTTGTTACCTTTCACCTATAACTATAACTATTTGACCTTGTGTTGTAGCCAACAGACCCTATAAAGTTGCCACTTGAGCCTATGTTGTGGTTATCACCACTCCTACCTATGCACTTAGGGTAACCCCATATACCTATACCTACTAACCTCTACCAATTGGTTCAACATCTATAGGCTTCCTACCACCATCATCTCCACTAAAATTTGTTGAAACATAAAGAGCTTGGTACCATGTTAGGTAACCATCTTCAAACCTTGCATCATTTAATTTAGACCTAGTCAATAACTCCTCGTGATCAAGACATGTCTAGATTGGTTATGGCTCAGGTAGAAATATCTCTACATCCTCCCACCTATACCTTAGGAATGGAACCATAATCCCTTGTACCAAGCCAAACTATCTCTAAACCTTGTTAAATAGGACGAGGTTTACTTCCCCATCTTGCCTACTGAGGATCCACACATAACTCTGTAAGGATAATGTGTGTCTCCTATATATATCCCACTCTAGAAACTTGATGTATGGGCTCTAAATCATGTCACTAATAATTAATGCCTCTAATATACATCTGAATTAGTCAATGTCTTGCACCCCTCCACCTGATCTTGATAGAGAAAAATCATCTCTCCACCTCATGAATCCAATTATGGGATCCATCTGGGCATAACCCTCCCATGATAGCCCCATCAACCATAGAACATGGATGTGATCATATGCCCAATAGTGTATCAAAAACTTAATTTTTATGCCATATCTCTTATGATATCTAAAACCTCATAGCTCTCTATATATCTAGACTAGCAACACAAACACCTAATCAAACACTATGCAGCCTCGTAGCATCTCCACCATAATACCTAATAGTAGATAGGGAAAACTCTTACTGATCAAATCTAAAATAATAAATAATGATACTATGATAATCATCATTAGTAATCTCCTCTCACCCCTTGCCCTCTAATATAATAGACTATAACTTAATCTTTTAGCATGTCATCTAACAAGATCATGGTCATCTCCATAGAGCAGATCCAGGAGCTCATCTCTCACCTCCTATTTAATGTGATAAATTAGATCACCTTGAATGGGTAGCCATGTGATCTTGTGCACATCCTTTGGTAAGATCATAATCTCACTAGTGGGTAGAGGAAGGTGTTCATAGCCAAATCCCATCTCTCAATGAGGGTCATGATTAGCACTACATCCCACAACATGTGTTGATAGTGCACCATCACTCCAAGACCAACCTCCTCCATAAGTTCTTAGTCATTGATAGTCATCCCTAGATTAATCTCAAGGAAGATACCTGGTACTTGATCCCACATCTTAATTTGGTCTTGTGCCTATAAGGTTTGTTAAAAAATAAACTTAGTTCATTATCACGCTTTACCTAAAAACTATACCTTTTCACCTAAGTCACCTCACCTAAACATGCATATTTTACCTATATGAGCTACATCACCCTCTTTAAACCTACCCTTATCTTAAAACACTACCTTATCATCCCAACACTATCACACTCAACCTAGTTGTGTTACATTTTTATCATAACACTTGGCCATTTGGTCAACCATTGATGGTCACTACAACTATTGATAGTCAAGCCACCATTTTCCCTATGTCCATTGACCATCAATGGTCGAGATGACCACCAATGGTCACTATGCAAGACCACTGATAGAGAATCTCAATGCTATCCCCATCTAAAAGTACACTCAACATAGCTAAATTTCTACAAAATCCCACCTATCTTCTACCCTTACCTACCCACACTACACTACCCCTTACCAATTTCACTTTCACCTATAAAATTACCCAAAACCCATTAAAACCCTACTACCTAGTCAAACCTAATCCACCTTGCCCAAAAAAATCAACCAAACAATTACCAAACCATGATGCATTTGAAATATCAAGAGCTCATCTATCAATTGATACAACCCTTACCTCATTCCTCAATCATCATCAAGGAGGAATCATGGGTCCCACTACCTAGCCACATCCTCATCCACCTTATATCTTGAATAGGTCCACCTTTCAAAGCTTGGTAAATAATACAACTCAGCACCTCACCCTCAACAAACAACCTTCACCACAAAATTCTAAGACATAATTCACCAAAGTCAATAAGCTCAAATTAGTGAAAATGACTCATTGAGTCACTTTTAATCTTCACCCTTTTATTGTTTTGAACTTGACCACCAATGGTCAAGGTGACTAATGATCATAAACTTCAAGACCCCTGACCATCGATAGTTAGGCTCTTGAGATTTGTTTTCACCCCCTCATAATAATAGATTTTCAAAAAATTTAAAACCCAAACCAACACCCCACCCATGGAGTTTGCCTTTTCCACTCATCTCACCAACTACCTTGTCACCTTGCCATTGGTCCATTTTGGCCCAAACTAATATGCATTTTGTGATGACTTGTTCCTGGTCCCTTTTGACCATAATGACAACTATTTCCATGTTGACCACTTTTATAAAATTGTGCTACCTTACGCACACTTGACTAATTAGTGTCTTTTTAAGAGCACTTCCTACCTCAGATACATGTGACTACACCTGACCCTTTTATGTTTTTTCTAGGATAACTTCCTACCTTGAATACCCACTAAAACACATATCTTGCCTAGGAGACTTGCATTTATGAGTGTTCCCAAATATCATCCCTAAATATGGTCATGTGGTCCACTTGTCACTTGTATTTCTAGCATCAACCTTAATTTTTACCAACTATGGAAACCTAATCAATGTGCAATCTTGGCTATCATACTTTTTTCACACTTTGTGTGCATGTTTATGCTTCGGTGCCCAACCTCTACCATCCACCTTAGTCACCACCTTGGGTACCCACCTACCCTTAGCTAAATCTTAACTTATTTTTATCTACCTATTCATAGACCCTGAACCTATTTTTTGAAGCACATTTGACTTGTTTAGAGTTAGTATTGACCTAATTATTTCTATATTAGTTATTTTAGTCTATTTCTTTATCAATCATTTATTGCATTTGATTTTAGTACCTTTTGATTATTAATGCAAGTACTTTATCTTTTGATTTCTAAACTTAATTATTTAAGATCATGGATTGATGACCTCCAATGAAGTTCATGCTTCTTGGATATATCTTGTTAGGTAATCCACCCAACCATCTATTTAACCAAGCCATTTACTTTAGTGTTGTCTTATTTTTAAATCATTCCTCCCAAGCCAAAGAATATCTCTCTACAATCATCTAATTCAACACGTGTACAACCAACCATGTTTTTTAACCATACCCATATTTAGTTTATTTCTTCTTCCTCTCTTGGAATATAAGTTGAAAGTCATTGAAAAAATGGCCATTATTTTTCATCTTCGAAGACCTTTATTTCTTAACTTACTTTTGAGTGCTCTTGTGTGCATTTTTATTTTATTATTAATATTTTATTATTACTATATAGACATTAACATGATATTTATCATGTATCCTAGGCCTACATATTATCACATTGGTTCTATGTGCTTCAATGATACATTTACCTATGCACATTGTTTTACATGCCACATGGTTTAGTTGCTTAATATAAAACTATATGGTTATCTTCTTCTTTTGAGGTGAGGTAAATACTATGTGCTATTTTTCCATCACCTCAAATTTGGGGTATATCATTGGGGGAATGTCATATGGACATAACCTCCACACATTAATTGCTTTTAGATTCAATGGGGGGAATGATTTGGAATCATTTTTTCCACACTCATTCAATATTTGGTACTTATATCAGTTTGTAGATTTAATAGGGGAATGCCACATAGACATGAATTTCACACATTGCCAATTTTAAACTTTAGTGGAGGCATGATTTGGAATCATACTCTCCACATTAATTCAATATATGTTACTTATATGAGTTCACAAATTTAGTGGGGATATGATTTGGAAGCATTTTCTCCATGCCTATTCAGTATTTAAAATCTCCAATTTATAGTGAGGGCATATTTTGGAAACATGTCTTCCATATTGGTACTTATATAAATTTTATATTTCTCTATATATAGTGGGGTCATGATTTGGAAGGATTTCCTCCACACACAATTATCCAAATTGGCTAGAATATATGGTTATATAATTTGTATACACATTTGTGGCATAATTATATACATGGTAGCATTGTTACACCCAGTTTTAACATGAGACATATCTAAGGTGCATATGTTATGAAACATGCACCTAATATTTTATAATAAAAATTAGTTGTATATTTCAAAACCATTGAATATATTGATACCCTATATAATTTAATGGACTTTATCTAACCAATATATTATAGTAGTTGGTTGACCTTTTTGGTATGGTTGAGGTACTCAAATCACTCAATCTTTCCAAGTTTTTAGGTTTGATCTACTTGTATCAACCAACCTCACTAGGTTATAACTATCATTGGGTTGTATGGTTGATCTAATTTCAATTACAATGTGGGAACTCATTTTTGATCCAAGATTAGGGGCATGTGCCTCTCTCTCTCTCTCTCTCTCTCTCTCTCTCTAGGTATATGCACTTTAAATATTTATCTATATTTATCCTAACCTTAGATTTAGATCCTTATAATGATACATATTTTTAAAAATAACTTGATAATAGGCAAGATAGTTACATCGACACATAGGATTACTCCTAAACCTTGCTCTTTCAATTTCAATCAATTTCACGTACTTTTAACCTAGATTATATATGCTACTTTTACACTATAACATGCTATTGGTTATAGGTCAGTCACCATAAAATCACTCAAATTCAACTCAAACAAAGACAAGGTGTGCATACACACCCATGTACTTATTTCTTTCCTTTAAACTAGTAATTTGATTACTAGATTAAAGGGGAGGTAAATGTAGATGATATTTTGTGATTATAAAAAACCTTAGTCTTGTACACTTTGAAAACTCAGACCTTGGTTATTCATCTTAGTTATACCCTTGGCCTATATCTTATTCTAACCAGCCTTATATTGATGATACAAACATCCTAATTTTCTATAATACTTAAAACGTACTTATATTATGCCTCTACAATTTCAAATCTTGTACATGCTTTACTACTCCCTAGACACTAATGTTTGGGATAGAACATAGTGTCAATGTTACTGGCATACCCTAACAAAAGTGTCAAGTTCCCTATAGTCATTTAGTTTGTAAATAAACTATATTCTAATTTCCAATGGTTGGCCTAAGTTATTTAATGTGAGTTATCCCCTGATAGGATTGGTATAAATATAATATCAACCATCATTCATTCCTCACCTAAAAATTAGACCAAATAAACCAAGGCAATTATCAAAATAACTCTATCAATTATTAAAGTGAACAAATCTTCCCTATTTCCATACTAGTCATAGGTACAACACATATACATGTCTAAAGTACTAAAGGAGTAGTCATAAGGTCTTATTTACCAAGTTACAAGCTAGGTCACTATTGTACTTGCTTGACACACATTACATGATTCATAGACAAATAAACACATAGGGGATAACTAAGGGATTCTAATACCCTCTTCTAGAGTATTTTATATGTAGGTAATGCCCTTTGACATTGGGGTTATTGTGGTCATCTCAAAACTGTGTTCCAACTAACCCATTTTTTCCAAGGTCACATTAAAAATGGAAAGCTAGGGTTTTGGAATATCACAGAGAGTGACAATCTATAACCTAGATATGAATGTACCATAATGAATGTGAAGTGAAACCTATAAGCATTTAAGTATATGTATCTTATTTTAAAAAATATTCTATACATGATACTAACATTGAACCTAGATAGTAACATTAATGCAACTATCCCAAGTTGATGCTATTGTCTAGAGATCTAAAGACACTAAATCTAGAATCTGAAAATTATTTCACAACTATCTTATTGACTAATTTTAGCCTATTTTAGATATAGATTCGAATTAGAATTAAAAAAATCTAAGTACATCAATTCTCTATCATTTTTTATTTAATAAAGTTATACTTTTCATTAATAGCTTATCTCAGTTTAATAAATTTAGTATATGGTATATCTAATTTTAACATTTAATTTGCCTACTATATATATAATTATCACCCTTGTGCCCTATCATTTCTATTTTATTAACCCTATTTAACCAAGATTATCCACATCCAAATTGGGGTTAAATAGGTAGAACATATCATATGGAACATGTTAAAGTAGGGAGGGCTCAATAATTTCATGTAAATAGTTAGATTTTTTTTTTGCTCTTTTTTAATAATTTTCCAAGTTAGAGAAGGTAAGGACTATTATAATTAGTGAATTATCCCTCATATTATCTAAATATATCATCTCTCAATCTATTGAAATGACTATTTAGGAATCCAAGGTTTTCAAATATATAATATCTAAATAAGTTGATGTTAATTCATTTCTCAGGTGTAAAGAAAAGCTTACACATTTTCAAGGCATGTTCCTCTATGACTCCCTTCTTGCTCCATGAGATGAAGTTTTGTTCCAAATAATTAGGTATGTGACACTTAAAGGCATACTTAATCTAGTTTTATCATATAGTATCACTCTTATTAATCATTATAGGCACAAAAATCTCACAAGTATTCCTTTCTATCTATTGCTATCCTTAGAGAGCTATGTGATAGATTTAAAATTAGGGAATTGAAGAGATGACAAATTGTCTCATCTAAAACCAATAAGAAACACTTTTTCTCTTCCATGAATTAGATTTAAAGGTGGATTTAGGAGTGATTTTTTAAAAAATAACTTGTTTAAGTTAAAATATAGGGTATATATTTTATTTTTTTCTTTAGAAATCAATGTGGTTTGAATTATTATTTATATTCTAACACTTCTTGGAAAATAACATGATCTATTAAAAAATATGTCATATCATTTTTTAAATAATGGAGATTGAAGTTTTGAACCAAAATCTAGCATTAAGATTAATTTCAAATAGTTTTGAAGTATTTTTGGTTTAGCTATAAACTATTTTCACCCCAAGATTATCATATAGAGTTAGCATCAAGACAACTTTGGACTCTTACAACCTAGAAATTAGTATGGGAATTTGGCACCAAACTATTCTAGGTAAGCTCCAGAATATTATGGTTTGGAAATTAGTATGGTAAATTGGTTCCATATTATCACAAGTAAATCTTGAATATTATGTAGCAACTCTTAAAAAGGTCAAAAGGAAGTTTTACATGAACAAATGATATGTCAATGTTATAGAAGAATTAGATGGTTATATTACTCTGTTTTTTTAAGATTGAATAAGGGGAATTAGGACTCTACAAAGGAAAATTAAGTGACTAAATTTAAATGTTTGTAATTATTTTTCAAAGAAGTACTCCTCCATGGTTATATTGTAGATAATTAGGATAAGTAGAAAGTTAATAGGAGTCTTAAATAACTCACTCTCCCATAGTTTGTTCTTGAACAAATGGGATGAATAGTAGTATTTGAATATGATTATTATAGTGTAAATTTTTATCACACTTGTCTTTAAAAAATATAATAAGTGGATCATATAATTATAATTATAATTAGATATAAATTATCCCATAAATGTAGTTAGGAAGTTATATATTCTTGGAAGATTGACCAAGTAACTAAGAGTGGTTTATTATAAATATAACTTCCAAACACTCTAATGTATGTTGATTTTGATTAGCATAATTCTTAATATCATACAACTTAGTTTTCAAGAATTTTGATGAAATAATTTTGATTAGTTTCAATACTAATACAAGGGAAGATTAATGTCCCACTCACCCAAGTAGGAGGAATGTTTCATCAAAAAATTTAGAATACATTTGTTTTTCATTATAATAGAATTATTGTTTAATATACAAAAAGATATGTATATGTATGTGTTTATATGTTAGAGAATAACTTAGTATTAAGTTGGATTTACCTTCTATTCTAAGTTTACTTAGTTGAACTAAGAATATATGTTTGATTTACTTTCATTAATTATAAATAAGTTGGATTTGTTTTTTAATAACATTCCTAAGTATATTTCTAGTCTTAAAAAAAATAATTTTTAAGATAATATCTCCATTGTCCCTATTGAATAAAGCCTTGGACTAATAATTATTGAATTAAAGTGAAGAATTAATGACACTTGTCACTTTTTGGAACCATTGTCAAGGATTCTTAGGTGTCACTAGGGGATAATAGTTAAACTAATCCTTTTGAGAGAACTTCTCATAAGCTTCCATGTATATATTATATTTTAATACTGTGATAATGATAAAAAAATATCATAAAAACTATGCAATAATGGGTAAGAGGGGGGGGGGGAATTCAAATAGGCTACGAGTAGGAAAGTAAACAGGAGGATACAAGGGTTGAGGACAAATTAGATCCAAATGGGATGGGGTTTGTTGGTGCCTTGGCTCTTGCCAACATTTGTTCCACTAGTTATGGGGCATTTTTTTGCCCTTAGTACTAGTTTTAGAAGATATTCTATTTGGCATGAGCCAAATCTAGTAGCTTCTGTGACTTTTTATATTTTTGCATAAGCATGAGGACATTGCTTGGAAGGTCAGTTTGTGTTATTTAAATTTACACCTGATGGTTTGATCCTATGGTTGTTTATGGTGGTGGTGTACATGGGTGTTGTGGAAATTTATGTAATGGGCCTATCCATTTTATATTAGTTGTTGTGATGCTAATGGAAACAGTGTTGGGAAGGGGATAAACTACTCTTGGGTGGATTTTTTAATGGTATAACTAGAGAGATGAACACATAAATGATAAAATAATTATAATATTCAATTGCACACTACATTATTTCTTCTACATAATTCCATACAAAAGATATAAATTATATAGGAAGAGTCTTTCTTATATTTGGGGAGATCAAATCTCCACCAAAATCTCACATAAATAAACTCCTAACAATCCACTATATTCAAATATATTTTGACTAAAAATATGTTCAACTAACTAACATGTACTAAAAAAAACTAATTAACATATTATTGTTTGTCAAACAATAATTATGTTATACATTAATAATGTAAACACACCATACCTCAACATTCACCCCATTGTGAACATTATTAATCCTATCTATACCTTTATAATGTGAACATGGGGAAATTAATTCTCTCATATCTACATATGTACTCATGATTTAGTGATTTTCAAAAGACAACCACAAATCTTACCTAATGGTTTTATATATGGCTAACCAATATCCAAAATAAGATGGTTTTCATGTGGATAACCAAAAACCACAAATAATGGTTTTAGATTTGGCTTACTATAAACCACATCATGATTTGCAATAATGGTTTCTAGCTCTCATCACTATCACATTACAAAGAAGTTAAATAGGAATATATAATTCACTTATGAAAAACATGAATAGACATACAACATTTGTTCTTATTTGAAAGCACATTATGCTGAAAGCGAACACACTACACAAATAAAAATAAAAAGTGGTCCCATTGTTAGTGGCTAATTAGAGGATATGAAACCTCTAGCCTCCATTTCCTCCTTCCTCTAGTATATATGTTGCTTAATCATTATATACAATCTTCATAAGCATATCCATTTCTCTCATTTGGTTCATTCGCAATATCTGATTCTTCTTCATTGATGATATTATCTTCATTTGTTTTAAGTTTTCTATTAAGTAATACTTTAGCTTGAACTCTACAATATGAAGTCATATGTCCATTTTTCTTGTAGTAGAAACATTCTATTTCCTCCTTATTTTTTGAGAAATTATTGGGTTTCTTTTTCAAGTACAATGTAGTCTCTTCTTTTACATCTTTTTTAGTCCTTTTTTCTTCAACTAGAAGAGCTGAAATCACATCTTCAAGTGATTTCAAAGGCATCTATCCAAGAGTGAAAACAACATTGATAAAGAGGGAAATCTATTCAATAATATGGATTTTGCATCTTTATCTTCTATTGGATCTTAAACTTCAGTTAGTTGTCTTAGAGATGATTCTAGATCATTAATGTCACTAGACATGTTGAGCCCATCATTCATTTTGAATCTAAATAACTGGAGTTTTAATGAAAACCTTGCATTGACTTCTTTTACTCCAAATAGTTTGTTTAGATTTTCCCACATTACATTTGATGATTTTTCAAGATCTACATGTTTTAACTCAGATTTAGAAAGAGCTAATCCAATAATGTCTTTGGCTTTATCATCCCTATTTTACCATTCTAATAACTTTGCTACATCTATTAGTGCTACTTCATTTCCATTCACTATTCTCCATAAATTTTTGTTCATTAATTACATATAGATTTTGAATTTCTAAGTGTGGAAATTGAGGCCAGTGAATTTTTATAAAGAAACATCCATTACTATTTTGAAACTGGATGTCAATTTCCATTGATAATGCATCCTTTATAATATTTGTAAAAAAATAGATGACTTTTTGAATTTGACAACAATAAAGACTCAAATACTTAATTTTGATACATGACCAATTTTGACACAAAATTGACAACTTGAAGTGTGATGACCAAAGACTTAACCTTTTGATTCCTTTTTTATATGACTCTAATTGAAGACACAAGACTTTACATATCATTTTAAAAAATTACTTTCAAACCCATTATGACTAATATATCTATGATTTACTTGTAATAAGTAGAATACCTACAAAATAAAATGATGACATAAAAAACAAATTATACATAACTTAAATTTTGAAGGACCATTATTAATATTAAAATACTATTAAACTAAACCTATACCAAGAAAAAAAATAAAGACAACTACTATAAAAACATATAAGATATGTACAACGATTCAAATTTTTGAAGAATCTAGTGATAAAAGTACCTTTACATGTGCACGTCCAAGGGTCAAAATTAAAAATTGTATGGTTTACATGCATCATTTATATTGATTCTAATTTTGATACAAGAGTGATCTTTGAATGACAACAAGTGTCTTCAAATGGTGATAAGATTGAAGTATTCTAAAAAGAGGTTGAGACTCAGAATTCTTGGTAGTATCCACAAAAAGGATTACTATTGAGATTGAGATCCATGAAAACACAATGATTGTGAACTATTGTTATATTATTGACATATTTTTAACACAAACTAGGCAGTGGGTCATGATGATATTGACAAATGTGTGGTGGCTAGATAAATTGATTTCAAGCTGAGACAATGTTTGATAAATCTAACTTTGTTTCATAAATTTATTTAAAAAATTATCTTTCTATAGGTTTTACACCATCAAACTTATTGTAACCTTCTTTATCATCTTTTACAAAAGTGTTATCTTATTGGATGCCTTCACTCCATGGCATGGTAAATTTGTCCTCTATTTTCTATGCACTTTTCCTCCTCACTATGTCTAGAATAAATGACAATTAAATTTTAGAACCATAAAGATATTTTCGTGAGTGGTAACCAATAATTAGATCAATGGATTTGCTCCATACAAACTCAGAATCCCATACGACTCTGATACTAGATATTGGTATAACTAGAGAGCTAAACACATAGATGATAAAACAATTATAATATTCAACTGCACACTATATTATTTATGCTACATAATTCCATTTAGGAGATACAAATTATATAGGAAGAGTCTTTCCTATATTTGGGGAGATCAAATCTCCACTAAAATATCACACAAACAAACTCCCAACAACCCACTATAATTGAATATATTATGACTAACATTATATCCAACTAACACATACTAATAAAACTAATTAATGCATTATTGTTTATCAAACAATAATTACATTATACATTAATAATGTGAACACACCATACCTCAACATTTTTTGGCCTAGTTTGGAGTCTTTTACGCCTTTGGATGGTTATTATCAGTTGGAAGGAAGATTGTTTGATTAATCAGGTTTGGCCCTTTGTTTTTGGATATTTTATCTCCCTGATGTTGGTAAAGGAAAAATTTTGTCCTTACGACATGATGGCTACAAATACTAATGACTTCAGCCCTAGTCTCCTTTGGTTTAGACTTGAAAGGGGTGTTGACCAGCTTCATGGATAGTCATGGAGGTTTTCTAAGTTGAATCTATTATCCAAATGGGTGGACTAGGCCCTCTGGTCTTAGATCTTCTATTTTGAGGTGATTTTGAATGGGAAGGTTGGAGGTTCTTCTTTCTTTAGGAGTTTGAATATTATTGGACCTAGTTGGATGAATTTTATTTGTAGTTATTCATTGGTGGTGTTTATGGATGTTAGAGATGATCTTCTACTTAGAGAGGGTTTATTAAATAGTAAGTCTATGTACATGCATATTTATTTAATAAGGAAGTGTGTATTTTATTTAGATTGGTTGGTAGAGGCCATCCCCATCCTTGAGAAGATGTTTGCTTTATCCATATTCCCTCAAAAAGAGACTTATTTTTCAGACAATGAAGAATGTAATATGGAGGTTGAGAGGCTAACCATCTTTAGGGAAAGAAGAGTTTATAATCAAGTTAGAAAGTTTCATAGATTCTTCTTGGAATCCTATTCCAGAATGTTCTATAGATCCTTGAGGGGATCCTTCTCTATTTGGATATATGGATTCTCTATGGAATCCTTCTCTAAGTTTCCTCATAGATTCCCTATGGAATCATATTCCAAGATTTACTTGTGGATGCCCTATGGATTCCTTAATATATATTTATTTTTTGGGAGACCTAGACCTCCATTTTGGCCCAAGACATTTGTTGTTATTTTACTATGTTTAGGATTTGTTCCTATAGTTTCAATTGCAAGATGGGAATGTATGTTGATCTTGACTTTATCTCTTTTGAGATTGTTTCAATCATAATTATCTCCTCTTTTTTGGTCCAAGATGGATTCTTAACTTTGAGGTGTCCATCGAGTCCATCTACCCTTTTGAGGAGACTTCATATGAGAAGTGCTTGAAGATGGTAAGGAGGGGTCTGATGTACACTTTTAGGTTGCCCTATTTCTTTAGGAGAATACTATTCCTATGATGGTAAGGAAGGGTCTAGTACATGTTTTTCTTGGTAACCACTTAATTCTCTGACTACTGTGGTCCTTTATCCTTGCCTTGGTTGTTGTTCAATTTACAAGGAGTTATATGAATATTGGTATGGGTTATGTTGGGGACCCCTTTGAATCTATTGGGATTAGTATTTATCTTTGATGTATTTGGGTAGTTTTGGGACTCTAAATTTTCTCTTTATCTCATATTATACATTGTTTGGATGACTCTTTTTTTGGTTCCCTCTTTTGGGATTGGGTCCTATGGGGAACCTAAAAATTATATTTTTATTTTTTGGGTACTTATTTGTATGTTTCCTTGGACATGGATTCCCCTTAGAATCATTCTTCATTTGGTGAATATTTTTGGGGATCTAGGCCCCTTTGTGCCTAGGGTGGGTTTTTGGTGTTTATCTTTCTTGAGTGATCCTTTTACTAAGCTTTTTATATGATATCTATTGGAGACCCGGTACTCATGTTTTGTCTAGGGATAGATTCCACACCAACTTCTAAAGGTGGGTTTATATTAATCATAACAATAAAAAAAATTATAAGTAGTAAAATATAGTTATTAAAAGATAACTAGAGTAAGTGGAACTAGATTTTCTCATGACACTTCAATTTAGATGAAATATTAATCTAATGGTATTTTAAGAGTAGTATTTAAATTAAAAATCATGTTATTTTATTTGATGATTAGTAAAAAAAATAAAAAGGGAGATTAATTTAAAAAAAAACCAAAACTAAGCCATAGACAATGAAGAGTCATCAAATAAGGTTGAGAAAGAAGAACCCTTAGATAAGGAATCAAGAATATCATCATTTGAACCTTGGGATTTCCCTATGAATAAAATATGAGAGATTAATGAAAAGCCATAGGTGATAAAGAAAGGACATTTTATTATCCCATAGTGTTATACCTAAATGAATAATCCCCTATGGATTATATCCTCATATATATATTTCTTACATTTAGGGGTATATATTTACAATACCATGACTAGTTATTATTTGAACTCAAATTGATATGCCAAACATATGATTATATAATGATAACCAAAAACTAAAAAAAATTCCCTTTAAACTCAAATATTAAACCATGTGTTGGTTCATGGTAATAGAACCCAGTTCCATCCCCTCTTGGGCTGAAATGGAAATAAACTTTTTGGACAACTATCAATACTATTGTAGGGTCAGAAAGTGTAAAGAAGAACTTTTTATGATGAAAATATGGAAAATGAAATCTTGGAATCTTATATTGATTGGTTCCTATTTTCCCATTGACAATATAACACTGTATTAGACTAAGATTTAATCAAGCCAATATGTTTGAAATGATAAAATGATGAGTCCTAATATGATAAAAAAATTATGGGCTAAGGAGATGTAAACAAATTTTAACTCTTGAATATCATTGATCTTGTTAGGAACTACTCATAAACCAAGCCTAAAATTTGAAATAATAAATAAAGGAAATTAAAAAATGAGATGAGTCAACTCATGGAGGAATTTTACAATTAAAAAAAATTTTGTCTTGGTGCATTTGAACACTATAATGGATGGGATTCAATCAAAATAAAGTATTAGTTAACCTCTAACTATATATTGTCCCAAATGTAGAGACAAAAATGCACTTCATGATTGTCTTATTGATAAAAATAATGTTTATCATATCTATGAAAAAAACCATTCCAATTTTTAATGTGAGTTAATACTAGTAATAAAAAATCACATGAAGAAAATCAATTAACAAGAAAAAGAGATTAACTATAAAGAATAAAGACCAAGTTAAATTTCCCTCATTATAAATGTTTTAACTAGTTTTTTTCTCGATCTCATTGGTTTGTTAATTAGTGGTCTGTGTTATGGCTTGAATCAAAATAATGG
This sequence comes from Torreya grandis, assembly GCA_037957365.1. Classification (NCBI taxonomy): domain Eukaryota; kingdom Viridiplantae; phylum Streptophyta; class Pinopsida; order Cupressales; family Taxaceae; genus Torreya; species Torreya grandis. Next base: position 54,142 of record JARHVA010001290.1, read on the forward strand.
GGACCATAAACCCCATAGGAATGGAGTAATTAATCATAGTACAACTTACAATGGAATAATTAGTACCAACATTCATGGATACCACAATAGTTTTAACAAGATTAGACTTCTTAGACAAACTATAATCAATAATTTCAAATTTAAAGAAGAATACCAAACCAAAAATAATATTTACTAATTGGTCTTTCTAATACCACTCAATAACCTCAATGAGAATATGTAAATAAATTGCAATCACTTCCAAAACATCTGGTGAACAAAAAAAAATTTACACATGGTGATCTTATCTATAATGTGGAATCAAAATATGTAGCCTCACTTAATGCTCTCCATCATGACAATATTTAACTTCATTCAATAAAAATATATTAAAACCTTATTCCCTATTATAGTTGAAATATCAATTGAAAAACTAGGGCATGGTTCTCTTGAAAACCAATTGCAATATAACAACCCAAAAATCAAAGCTCCTACTAGTTCCCCATTTGTCCCACTTCTAAAAACATTGAATTAGAAAACAACATACCATGGAATTGAATCTGATCTCATCCAATAACTTAAAAAATTGAGAATTGGAGTTCCACTTTTTAAAACCATTTGAGATGTCCTTGAACTTAATAAAACCATTAATGACTTTTGCATTACAACTCTAGGATAAAAGAATAAATACCCCAACACCATTCAATTTGATGATAAATTATTTGATATTTTCATGTGAAATATTCTTTTACCTAAGTATGAATACCTCAACATCCAATTATAATAGTATCAACTAGAAAAAATAGAATACCAAATGTCCTACTAGATTTAGGTGATTCCATTACTGTTATAATTGTTGACATGTTAATTTAGGTGATTTCTTGTTATAGTTTTTGGCTTCATGTTGATTGTAAAATTTGTCAAGAGTCAAATGATGAATTTTTAGTCAACAATACTAGGGTAAAATCCATCTCCTATTAAAATTTGGAGCTACATTTATTGAAAGCCATAAAAGGATGTGGGAAACAAAATATTTAATACAAAAATGATTTTTCTATGGGTAGTACTTTTAACAATAAAGTACAAAAAGGTGATATAAAGGGATTAGAGAGAAAATGTGATAGGGGAAAGTAATATAAATGGATATTGAAGGAAAATAAAATATAATCCCAATTTACTAAACATATAAGTTTACAAAAATAACCTAGAAAAGGATATTTTAATTTAATGAAATATTTAACTTTAGAATGGGTAGGAAAGACATTTTGGACTTAAGAACAAAAAACATACAACAAAGAGGATGAAAATGACTAGGAATAGAGATATAATAAAAAATTTGTGTTTCCTTTTAAAAATAGATAGAAAATCTATTTTTATCCCATTAAGGTTTCAAAATGATAATAAATCTTAGAATGCAATTTTGAAGAGAAAATTCTACAACAAGATTTCATGTATATTGACTATCTAAAAATAAACCCAACAATATTCAAAAGAAAAATAATAAAATGGATTGATGCATATGCATACATTATTTATTAGAAATATTTTGAGGACAAAGTCTATAAAATTATACCTAGTATTATTTCCTTTGTGAATTACAAATATAATATCTTCTTTCTCCTTTACCCAAAATTTGTGTTATTATATTTCATAATCACATTTTATGATGGTCAAACCATTATAAAAGGTGAATTAGCAAATTTTCATAACTCAAAAACTATAAAAATTCATCAACCAATTTTCATAGCTTCCAAAAACACATTGACAAAATCACATAACTTGTGAGAATGCATTGACAATTTACACAACTCAATTTTTTTGAAAAAAGAGTTGGCATATTTTCATGACATATAATATGCAAAAATGTTATTAAAAAATTGTGAAAATTATAAATTAAGAAAGTGACTAAGACAAATTAAGAGTAGAGATGGAAAATTTTCACAATAAGTTATTTTTATTCATTGTCGATGATGACCTCAACTTTGTCATCTTCTTCTTCCTATTGTTTTATATTATTTTTGTAATCATCAAAAAAATTCATAGTTCTTTGAATTTGTCTTCATCAGGTCCAAATGAGTTTATGAAAGAAATTTTAAAATCGTAATTAATATCAATCATTACATGTGAAACTCATTTAAATTTCTTTAGTTCTATAGTGAAATTGTTAAGAGAAACTTGATATTTGAAAATTTTCTGAACTAACTAAAAGTTGAATGTTCATCTAGGAATCATTTATTTTTATATCAAATATTTGAATTCAACTATGATTTTATCTACTTGAAGAATTATTATATCTACTTGAAGAATGAAGAAGGAAAATTTCTGATTGTTGCATGAATATCAAGTAAAACACCACCTATTACTGACTATGATTTTTTTAACTTCTTTATATATTCATCAATAATGCTAATCTATAATTTAATAACTTCTATTAATTTTGTGATATCTACAATATTTTATTTCCTTATAACTCCTTCATTGAAAATATTTTTTGGATTAGAACTAGAAAAAACCTAAAGTTTTAGTATCATTTATTTCCATTTACCTGCTTTCATTTCATATTTTTCTTTGTTTTCTTTTGCAATATCACGTTCAAATTAAATTTCAACAAAAAAGCATTTTTTCCTTAGTTATTATTTCATTTCCTTGTTCAATAAATTTTTCATACCACTCTTTAGTTGTTTTACCCAGATGTCCCATTTCCTTAGCTACATACAACATTTCTAAGTTTGAAATCTAAAGAGTTGTGTTATATGAAGAATACTAAATTAGCTTAACCAATTTTTGAAAAATTAAAATTATTTCTTCAACCCTTAATTTAAAATATTCCTTGGTAGATTTATATTGGTTCAAAATTTCAGAAAGAGTGACAATTATAGATTTCACATCTTCTTTAATTCCTTATTGAGTGATTTTATCAAGATGCAATTTTTATACTTGATAATCAGAGAAATCGACACTATATTTATCTTTTCTACAAATTAATCACTACCTTAGCACACCTTTATCCTTTTTAATCTATTAATATTATAGAAACCATTTTAGGTTTATTGACCATATGAGGAGTAGGGTCAACTAGAACATTAAAATTAATCTCTTTTGGTTTCATAATCTTCTTTATTTTTCTTACCACCTCATTCAACTAGTTATTATTTTGTGTACATAATGGTTGTTACATGGGTGCATATTTTGGTTTATTTTAAATAAAGGATGGAAGGAGTGAAGTTACTAAATCTTGAAAATATACATGTAGAACATTACTTTGACCTTTATTCAGTGATTTAGTTTTAGATTTAGGAGTTAATATAGGAGGCAACTAAACATCTTGTGGGAGATATAGAAGCAATTAGATATTAACTTGCAGAGGAATGGATTCAGGGCATCAAAAATAAATATTGATAGACATAACTTGTTGAGTTATGTTTGTTAATAAAATCTAAGAATGAACAAAATTTACAAGAGGAGTATTACGTGTAACATAAATACCAATAATACTTAAGGAAATTTCTCCAAGTCTTTTGATTTTAAGCATGAGTGTTTTTTGCACTTGATTAATCACTAGGGATACTTTTCAATCACTTCTTATGAAGAAAATAGATATGCCTCTAATTATTATTTATGGAAATTACCCACCTATATTTATTTTATTGATGGAGGAATTCATTCACAATCCACATTGATTTGTCCAAAACAATGTCCTCATGGTATCGAGAAGAATAATTTTATGTATACCATAAAGTCCTCAGACATTCTATTAATTGATGTTAGAATTTTATAGATTATGTCAAAAAATTAATTGATAATGGAAACATTAAAATTGAGGGTGAATCTAATGCATCCATGCTTATGAGTGTACAAAAGGGGGTATGCCAAAAATTACTTCCTAAGCATGATAAAGATTCTTTCATCATCAATGAAGGTTATGAGCCTAATCATTTCCATACCAAAATCATCCTTAATCAAACAATACATATATCTTATTCACATAAAATCCCCCACCTTCACAAATCCATTGAGCCTAAAGTACCCATTCACAAATCCAAGGTGAAAGAGGTACTTATAGACAATGATGTCATCCAAAAGGAACTCCTTATGGATACTATTTAAAAATCATCTATTGGGGACATCACTTCACCAACATCCTTGTCAAATTTAGTGTCAAAATGGTTAGGATCATGTTTGACATCAACATCTAAATTAGAGTCCACATCAAAAGTATCATCCCCTTAGGATAATGAAAGTTTTGTTGATGCCTATCTCTATGAATATGTTTCTAATTTGAATTTTGACTAGTTAAAAGGAATGATTCTTGATCCATATTAGGATTTTGAAATAATAACATAATTCTTGGATGATTTATCAGTCAAAGATCATCAATCTAAATATGAATTGACTTTAGATGCTACTTCCATGAAGAGTCTTAATGTTCCTTTTAATATTCCTAAGGAAACATTCTATGACATAAAGGTTGGGTTTCCTAGTTGATCCTATGAGGACCATGCTACACATTATCCCCTTAATCCACCCCTTCCACCATGCATTCCTAATTATTGGGGAACCCAAGAACAACAAACTTGTTCTGATCCCACTTGTTAGGATCTTGCTCCTCAGAAAGAGCACAATATGATTACCAAATACAAGCAATTAAACATGTGAAACTATCCAGAAGTACAAGTAACTAGAATTCACAAATAGCACAGAATATGAGAGACAATACACTATCTTGTATTAATACTTGTACAAAAAAGAATACAATAAAGAAGATGCCACTTCTTCTCCCACCTTCCAGAGGCTTCCCACACCTCAAGTGTACAGTAATTCTTCTTCAAAAGTTCACTCTCCTACCAAAAACGGTCCCAACACACAACTCACACATAGAATTGGTGTTCACCTGTACAACCAGTCAGTAATAACCCTGCCAGTACACCAAGCACTCTAAAGTACTTTAAGTAGATCTCCCATGAACCTGCAACCTGCAATTCAACAGACCATACTTACACATGTAGATCTCTTATGAGCTTGCAACAACCTGCAACTCAATGATCTTACAATGGAAGGATCTTCCTTGCCTTCCTTTTTAGCTCATAATTACAATACATGCCAATGGGTCTATAAATAGATCCCAGACTTAAACAATAACTTAGAATCTTAGTTTACTAATAATAGACACGCAGCTCAAGACTTGAAATAGCCTTTACATGCAAATACTCAGTTTAACAAACTAACTATTTGTGCAACGAATAGTTCTGGAACACACAAGTGATCGACATCAGTCCCTGTCTGACTAGTGCTGACCGATGTTGGCTGACTCCATATCGATGCTGGTTGCCTTCTGAATTCATTATGACTGACGTCAGTTACACTGCTAACACCAGTACTTCTGGAACTCAGTAACCTCCTCTTCATCTGCATAGTTGAAGCTTTTAGCTCCACAACCTAACAATATCCCACTTGGAGATAAACAACTGCAACTGTACCTATACTTGTACATCATCTAGTTTGTTCCCTTAGCTTTGTATCCATCTTTAAGATCACTCTTGAAGACCAACCACCACACATCGTATGGTGTAACTCCTGTCATCCAAATCACCTGCCATATCCACATCTACAAACCCATGTAGAAAATAACTTGACCCTGCATAGCATGTGCACCTGCTGCTGGTCCCTCTAAGAATCCATTGAACTACCCTCTAATGCTTCTTTCCTGGATTGGCTCCTAACTTTCTGACAACTCCCACTGCTTGGGAAAACATAGGTCTAGTACATACTATGCACTTAACCTCATTATGTGAATCAAGGCACTGTCCATAAAACTGTCCAACCATCAGCGTGCTAGCCGGTCTCACACAATCATCCTGAAATAAAGTCAACCTGTGACCTTCCATGTCCCTAGAACACACTCATGCCAAAGAATCTTGTTGCTCCCAGATTCTTCATGACATACTTCTGAACTAGCTTTACCTTTAGTTCAGCAACTCCCTGTATATGTAACCCTGGAACAAGCACATCATACAATAATAGGATAATGTAGCTAATATTATCCAACCTGGTAAAGAGAAACACAATGATCAAACCTCCATTGTCCTACAGCTTATTCAAGACCATATACCTTGGCCTTCTATCTCACATGTCCATTTCCTCTCTTCTTTATCCTGAAAATCCATTCGTCTCTTAGTGCTTACTTCCAGCTGGCAACTCCACCCAAAACTCCCATTTGGTTCTTCTCTAAGGAATCACATCCTCCATCCATGCCAAGCTCCCACTATTTCTTGGATCTACCTACTCTGCTTCTTCAATAACTTCCTGGTTCTTTACTATTAGTGAGCAATAAGTAGTGTAAAGAAGGGAAATGACAAATTTAAGGCTTACATACCCTTTAAGTCCTCCATATGGGTGCTTGAGACTCCTTGACAGCTTGTTGTCTACCCAAAATCTGTCTCAGTGACCGATGCTAGTCACATCTCAGTTTGCACCCGATCGACGTTAGTTCTATGTGACTGCCTCATCACCGACGTCGGTTCCCCTAGCTGACATCGGTGTTTATTTGTGCCTAAGTCACCGATGTTAGTCTACACATAGCTGACACTGGTCCTTGTTTGGACATCGATGCTAGTTTTCTAACCGACGTCGGTCTCTGTGTTTTGCTTGTGAGAAGTGACTTCTACCTGTGAGTTCCTTTTGGATCAAACCCTTGTCCAAATCAACCTTGCTCTACTCATAATTCTTTAGCAGCTTTAGCTGATCTCTATTTGTCACCTTCTCCTTGAAAACTAAGGCTTTCTTCCTCTTGTCACGAACATTGGATTCCTCAAGAAATGTTACCTTCTTCTGCATATAGAAATCTTGATTCATGCTTTTCAGGTCTGAAAGCATACCCTTTGACTCAAGAACATGCATCTCCTTCTTATTCATGTGACCAAGCCTATTAAGCCACATCTTTGAATCTATAGCTGAAGTAGATAACCCAAAAAGAGAATCAGTAATACAAGTAGATAGATAAAGTGTACCTACTTTCTTACCTCTTTCTACAACAAGTGCACCCTTGGTAACCTTCCAAGAGTCTCCTGTGAGAGTTACTGTGCAACCCTCATCACCCAAACTTCTTATAGAAATCAAATTCCACTCTAGAACTAGGACATGCATGACCTCTTTCAACACCCATGTGGTACCTGTCTGTAATTTTAGCTTCACTTTCCCTTTGCCAACCATTTGACAAGGCTTACCATCCCCTAAAAAAATTTCTCCAAAGTCTCCCTGGACATACTCATGAAAAAATTCCCTATTTGGGGATGCATGAAAAGAGGAACCAGAATCTAAAACCCAAGATTCTACTTTATCTAAGGAACATACCAGAGCATCCTATGTAATATAATCTGCAACATCTGCTTCTTCTTCATGTCCTTCATGTTGATCTTCATTCGACCTGTAATCTCTTTTTAAGTGCCCTTGCTTTCCACATTTTCAACAGGTTATTCTACCATACCTAGACTTGGATCTCCTACCTATCTTTGACCTTGATCTCCCATGCTCAATCTTCTCTCTTTACCTTCCCCTACTTTCCACATACAAAGCATTTCTTGATGATTCACCTATACTTTTCTTGCGTATCTCTTCATTCAAGATTACACTCACAACATCATCCACTTTTAAGATTTTTGAAGCAGATGCAATATTGCTAACTGCCATTACCAAACTCTCCCAACTTTTAGGTAATGAGCATAAGATTAAGAGAGCCTTAATTTCATCATCAAAAACAATATTGACTGAATTTAACTGGTTTACCAAACCATGGAAATCACTAAGATGACTATGAATAGATCCACCTTCCAACATTTACAAATTAAATAATTGCTTCATAAGAAATACCTTATTCAAAGCTGAGGGTTTTTCATATAAATTTGCCAAAGATTCCATCAACTCTACCGTTGTCTTAGCGTGTGATAAGTTAGAAATCACAGACGATGCAAAACTCAACCTTATAGATCTTAGAGCCTTTCGATCAAGAACCTCCCATTCTTCATCCTTCATATCCCAGGGCTTACAGTCAACCCCACCCAACGGTAAGTATAAATCTTTTTGATACAGATAATTTTCAATCTGCATCCTCCATAATTGATAGTTCTTGCCATTAAACTTATCCATTCATAGTCTACTTTCTTCTGCCATTGCTCTACTCCCACTCAAACAGAAACCCCTGTGAGTAACCTATAATCAACACACAGTAACAAGATCTAATACAACCTGTTAGTATCCCAACCAAAAGCTCTGATACCAGTTGTTGGGGAATCCAAGAACAACAAACCTGTTCTGATCCCACTTGTTAGGATCTTGCTCCTTAGAAAGAGCACAATATGATTACCAAATACAAGCAATTAAACATGCAGAACTATCCAGAAGTACAAGTAACTAGAATTCACAAATAGCATAGAATATGAGAGATAATACACTATCTTGTATTAATACTCGTATAGAAAAGAATACAATAAAGAAGATGCCACTTCTTTTCCCACCTTCCAGAGGCTTCCCACACCTCAAGTGTACAATAATTATTCTTCAAAAGTTCACTCTGCTACCAAAAATGGTCCCAACACACAACTCACACACAAAATTGGTGTTCACCTCTCCAACCAATCAGTAATAACCTTGCCAATACACAAAGAACTCTAAAGTACTTCAAGTAGATCTCCCATGAACCTGTAACCTGCAATTCAACAGACCATACTTACACATGTAGATCTCCTATGAGCTTGCAACAACCTACAACTCAATGATCTTACAATGGAAGGATCTTCCTTGCCTTCCTTTTTAGCTCATAATTACAATACATGCCAATGGGTCTATAAATAGATCCCAGACTTAAACAATAACTTAGACTCTTAGTTTACTAATAATAAACACACAACTCAAGACTTGAAATAGCCTTTACATGCAAACACTCAGTTCAACAAACTAAATGTTTGTGCAACAAACAGTTCTGGAACACACAGGTGACTGACGTCGGTCCCTGTCTGACTAGTGCTGATTGACATTGGCCGACTCCCTACTGATGTCAGTTGCCTTTTGCATTCATCATGATCGACGTCGGTTACACTACCGATGCTGGTACTTTTGGAACTCAACAACCTCCTCTTCATCTGCATAGTTGAAACTTTTAACTCCACAACCTAACACTAATCATCCACCTCCTCTTAAAAATCCTTCCATCCTACTCCCTAAATAGGAAAAATTAGAACATGCATCATTGGATTCCATTCCACATAAAATATTGTGTTCTAAATCTAAAAGGATCGAAGTCAATGATCACTTAATCAAGACAACTATTATCCAAACATAATCAATCAAATTCAAAAAGAATTTTGTAATCAACCAAGTTGAAAAACATCATCCCCTAGTATAAATGCCCTTAAAGTACTAGGGGAATATCAAAGTTGAAATAATCATCATCTATGATCAAATTCCTCAGGTGAAGCCTAGTTACAGGAATTAGGGGGCAATCAAAATCTAATTCAAACATAAAATAATCAAACCAATGTAAAAATTCATATGGCCAATAATCCTCCTAATGTTTGGATCAAAGAGAAAATAAGTCACAAGGTCTTAGATCCCTTAAACTCACATCACCAATCAAAAATGCCACTCCACCATATCCAATAGTGTATGCAACAGTTAAACCCCATTTTTGCTCCCCTTCTAGTCACATTATCCATCATAACCATATCACTCATTCACATCTTATATCCCACCATCAAATTTGAACATAATCACATCTATACCATACCTCAAATCCCTAGGTAGTAGTGTCTCTTATAGGGGTTACATGACACCTAGTTGAGATGCTTGGAGGACATTAAATCAATAATCCAAACATGTCACATAGAGATTAATGAATCCAAAATTGACAATATGGTCCTAGCATCACATGTCTCTAGAATAGGTGTCAGTTGAAAGACAAAGAAAACATCCACATCCTAAATCTTATTCACCTCTAATAAATCAAGATGCCAAAAAAGTCCAAAAATAAAAGAAAATAAAAAAATCATTCATCCAATGGTGAAAACCATTATTTTGGTGCCTTAGGCAAGTACTATGATGAAAACCACTTTATAACATCATGTTCAAATAATTCATGGTATGTTTTGTACCTTGAGACTTATGGACAAGATCCATTTCATTCACATAATATCTGATGTCAATCTCATACATGTCTTGCTGACACCTCGATCTATTGTGTCTATCCATCATATGCCATCATATCATGCATCTTATTATGTCCCTCCTTTATTCCAATCTTGACCTTCATAATGGAGTGGAATATTTCCTGATAAATGTTTCAAAATCATCTTAGAATATCCCTAGTCCATTCTTCCTTAGTCGTCATCCCCTTTTTAACACCACCCCCATCCTTTTGTTATACCATCCATTATTCCATCCATCCTTAGCCTAGCTACTAGGCTTATTATTTCCATTTTATATTAATTGTTGGCCAAAATTTGCCTACATACAAAAGATTTTCCTAGATGGATCAACCATCTCTCTTGGACCTTTCAATAACCTTCTACCCCCATGACTAGTCCCTTTGTGGTCCTTAATTGATGATGCAGTGTAGTATTCTGGGAGGTCTTGGTGTGGTGTGAGATGTTTCTATCGCTAATTCGCTTTCTACATTCAAAAGATGAATAAAGAAACTAAATAAAATGGACAAGGCATGTGAAGTACCTGGATGAAGATCGCGCACCGTAATCCAGATGCTTGTGAGCACCCCTCTTTGGCTGTGGAGGAATGACACCTGCAAAGAAAAAGAACTTGGACAAGAAAATGTTAGATAGATAGACAGTGGGTTGCCAAGTGAAAGCTTGTTCCCAGAAGTATGAAAACTTCCTCAAGGGAGGTCAACCCACTGATAACAGACAGATAAAGACCAAGGAAATACAGAATGCCAGAATACAGAAGTGATAAACAAATTAAAAAGGAAAGAAAAGACAAAATGATTACCTGAAAGAGCTGTCAGGCTGATGACAGTCGCCGAGGTCAGAAATGTCGTCGGCGTTGGTTATCTGATCTGTCGACGTCGGTTATCCTGCCGACGTCAGTTGGAGAAGTGACCGGCGTCGGTCGGGGTTGTGGCCTGTGGTCGGGTCTGGTTTAGTTTTGGTCCATGGTTGGGTCTGAGATAGAGTTTATGGGCGTGCTTGGATGGTTTGGAGAATGGTCTGGGTCTGGTTGGGTGCCCTGTGCAGGGTCTTTTGTTGGCAGGAGGGACGAAGAAGTTGTCTGGGACTAGATTGAAAGGGGGACAGGAAAGAGGAAGATGGACAGGGGACAGGGTCTGAGAAGGCTTTTCAGCCTCTCAGGGGAAGGACATAGCAAGTAGAAGACAGTAGATAACTGAAAACTTAAAGAAAAGAATGAAATAACATAATGAAATTGCTTACCTTTTGGCTTGTAGACTGAAGAATGGAGGAGCTGTTGTTGGAGCCACGGAAGACTTGTTGCAAGAGGAAACTAAAGAAACTAAAGTCCCTGCCTCTGTTGCTGCTGTTGCATGAGGTCCAGAGAGAAGAGAGTCGAATGCCAAAGCGCCGAGAGGATTCTATTTGCGAGCTCAAGGGTCCAAGGGCTGCAACGGATGCAGAAAGGGGTATTGAAGGCTGCCGACGCTGGTAGTTTCGCCGATGTCGGCCGAAGGGTCGCCGACGTTGGCAATGGTAGAATGGGGACAGAGACTAAAAATAGCCTCTGCCCATTCTTGCACACCACCGAGCGAGGGGTTGTGGGAAGAACGGTTATGAAGACACTTAAATGGGCATGGGGGGAAAGATAATGAGGAGATTTAGCATAATAAATGCTAGGGGGAAGGTGGAGGGATTCAAGGGAGGATCCAAGGTGGCAAGGGTGAGGTGGAAAGGGGGCCACTTAATTAAAATATTTAAGTTTATTTTAATCAAATGGATGGAGAGGACCAAGGCCAAGGGTTAGGATAGGGGTTTGAGGTGGACAAGGGGGAGAACCAAGGTGCAGACACATTTGTGGTGTCTACATTTACCCCTTTTTGTCTTGTTGGTTGTTCTTGACAAACTGCAAGACAAAAATAGGATTTGGTTTCCCCAGGAAAAGGATGAGGTGTTCCCCCCTCAAAGCGATAGTCGAGAGAAGGGAACCGAAGATCGAGTGTCGATTTGACAGAGAAATGGATAGAAGAGTGTGAGCGAAAATGCTGCAATAGTCGTGATTGCGCGTATACCACTTCACGGGATAGTTGGGTCAAATTGTCGCATGTCGAGGGTCAAGGAGTGCCAAAATTGAGGTAATTGGGCCCCAGCATTTAGTCGTCTACTGATCAGGTCACTCAATCTAAGCTGAAGCTCCAAATGGTTATCGTGTTCCAGGTATCCCAGGCTCAGGAAGTGCTCCCAGAAACATGAAAGAGCCACAAGTAGTAGGGATCAACTGGCTTGCGATCCTATACTTGTGAGGGGTCAAAAATAAGGTCTGCGAACAATTCTACTAACCAACTGTGAGGTAGCACATACGCAAAAACAACCAAGGCAACATTGTCTTGGAAGTGGTCGAAGGTCGAAGGATGGTCATTGGTCAAGGGGATGGATGGACGAAAGGATGTGGCTGAGCTAACCTCAGAAAACATCATGTGATCTGAGTGCTGCCTACATAGCCCTTGTGTGAAGGGCCTTAGGCCAATGTAGTTCTCCCTAAAAGGGAGGAAGGGTCAAAGAGACCGATTGGTCTTGGTCAAAGTTGTCGATAGACTGGTCGTGGTCAAGGTCAAGGTTGCAGAAGAGAAGGTTTGTCCATCAAAGAGATGAACAAACGGGGGTGGTCGAGCTAACCTCAGAGGATGTGTTATCTGAGTGCTGCCTACATAGCCCTAGTCATGGGACCTCAGACCAATGTAGTTCAGACAAAGTGAAAAGATTGATTGATGATTGGATGTGGTCAAGTGTCAAAATGATGAGGGCAAGATGATGCTACAGATGTCATATTGGTCAAGAGGCTTTTCATCCCTAGCAAGTTTCCATAGTCGTGATGGATATATGCTAAAAATGAATGGAGTCTATTTATGCTTCAGCAAGTATTGGTTTATGCTTAACATAAATTGGGTCTGGTCGGTAGTTCCCATGTGTATTGGTGTCCATGGAAACTATGTGAAATGGACTAGGATGATGCTAGCTGAAAATGATGAAAAATGGCTTGGTTTGAGTTGAGTCGCCAATTGATGTGGTTAAATGTGACCAAAGTGTAGAGAAAAGATGAAAGGCAAATTGCTCTTTCATTGACAAGGACCAGAAAGGAAGCATAAATAGGGGTTATTAGAACAAAAGCCCCGTTCATGCATTACGTCGTTGACCAGTGTTGTGTTAGAACGGTAATCGAATCACTTTGACATTAAAGTGAGCTCGAAGTCCCCTAAGCAGGTGATAGGAGGAGGATAGGGTAACCCAGTTTAAGAGTAGGAATAACCTTGCCCCTTTTTATAGGAGACCCTGAGACAACTACAAGCCAAGTCCATGACCCGTTTTTTTTTTTTTTTTTTGGTGCAGGCTGATCAATGCGGGAAGCTACATAGAGATGTCTTTTGATTTAGTGGTCATGTTGTGAAGCTGATCAATGTGGGAAGCTTCTAAGAAAGGCTGTTGTTTGATAGCCATCCTTCGAGGGAGTGGTCTATATTTTTGCTTTATATAATGTTTGAATAGCTGTCCTTCGAGGGATCAGTCTATTAGCTACAGCAATGATAGTACAGCTGTCCTTCGAGGGATCAGTCTGTCTTTTTGAATTTGATTTTGTGACCTTGGATATGTTTTGACATCTTGATATATATTTTTGATTTTTTGATTTTTTTGATTGGAGTCACAGACAAGGCTGTAGAAGTTCAAGGACTCCACTTTCATTAGGGCAAAGCATGCATGCGTCATAAAAGGGTTGTAGAGGACTTTGTTAAAGGGGAATAGGGTTGAAAGGGATGAGGATCAAGAGGATGAGGATTTCTCAAGGGATGAGCTCAAGTTACGTGTCAAGTAGATGAGTACTTGACTAATAGAAGAATGGTCGAAGATGCAATGCATTAAGAGGCTCAGGTTCTGGCCGTCCATTGAGGGAGGATAGACGATAAGTCCCTGACCCATACTTGTGCATGATGATAAAAGGTCCAAGCCAATTGGGGGCAAATTTGCCTCGTTTACTTCGCTCCATATTGGTCACGTGCTAATTCTCTTTGAGGACGAGGTCTCCGATGTTGAAATCTCGTTCTCGCAGATTTTTGTCGTAGGCCCGCTTTATGCGACTTTGGTAGACATGGAGATGATTGAGGGCAGCAAGATGGCGTTCATCAAGTAACTCAAGTTGAGCTAAGTGATCTTGATGAAAGTCATCATTGGAGAGAATGTCATGTAGGGAGATGTGGAGAGACGGGATCTGTACTTTGAGAGGTAAGACAGCCTCTGTTCCGTACATGAGGGAGAAAGGAGTAGCACCTGTAGAGGTTTGGATGCTAGTGTGGTAGGCCCACAAAGCGAAGGGAATATGAATGTGCCAATCCCTTCCTGTATCGTTGACCACCTTCATGAGAATTTTAGTCAAAATTTTGTTGGAAGCCTCAGCCTGCCCATTTGCTTGTGGGTAGTAAGGCGAAGAAAAGCTGAGTTTGATGCCAAATGAGTCGCATAGTTTTTGGACAGTCTTATTTTTAAAGGACTTGCCATTGTCGGTGATGATTTTGTGAGGGACACCAAAACGACAGATGATGTGGTTGCTGATGAAGTTGACAATTTTGTCGGCTTTTGAATGGCTTCCACCCACTTGGTGAAATACTCAGTGGCAGTGATGATGGACTGATGATGAAGAGACGAGTGAGGGTTAATCTCACCGATGAGATCCAAGCCCCACTGAGAGAAAGGCCAAAAATCTTGAGTGACTTGCAAGGCATGGCTGGGGAGATGAATCAGGTTAGAGTGTTGCTGACACTTGATGCAACATCAAACATAGTCGCTACAGTCTTGATGAAGGGTGGGCCAATAATAACCCAGGCGAAGGATGCGCTTGGCAACTAAGTTTCCACTGAAGTGTCCACCACAAATCCCATCGTGGACTTGCTTTATGGCTTGAGAAGCTTCAGTGGAGGTTAGACAGCGAAGGAGGAGGCCGTCAAAGCCTCGATTATAGAGAAGACCTCCTAGCATGGTATAGCGAGCTGTGCACTTGATGAAAGCTCACCGCGCATTGCTAGAGAGGTTGGGAGGAGTGACAGAAAGAGACAAGTAGTCCACAAGTTGCTTATACCAGTCATCTCATGGGCTAGAATTGATAGTGTTGATATGGTCAATGTGAGGAGAGATGTATGAAGGCAAAGGTACATGATGCACTGTGACAAAAAGTCGAGATGACGATGATGAAGACGGGATATGGGAAGCAAGAGAAGCCATGGTGTCAGCAAACTTGTTCGTAGAGCGTGGAACAGTCTGCAAGAGGTAATGGTCGAAAGATGCCAAGAGAAGGTCAGCACGATTTTTATACCTCTGTAAAACTTCATTTTTATAGAGATATGAACCGTTAACTTGATTGACGACGAGCTGCGAGTCGCCGAAGATGTTGATAGACTTGATGTGGAGGGAAAGGGCAGTTTGAAGTCCCAAAATTAAGGCCTCATATTCAGCCATATTATTGGTACAATCAAAGTCAAGCTTGAAAGATAGAGGCATGGGCTCCCCTTCGAGTGGGATGAGGATGACCCCCGCACCCCCACCGAGTTGACATTTGGAGCCATCAAAGAACATGGTCATTTGGTAGATGGTGTCATCGGTGGAGAGTGTGGCGATAGACTCGTCAGGGAACTCAAACTGTGAAGGTTGATTATCAGGAAGAGGGGCATCTACCAGTTGGTCAGCGATGGTTTACCCCTTGATAGATTTCTGCTGGATGAATTTGAGGTCAAACTCAGTGAGCAGCATAAGCCACCGAGCCATACGTTGATTTTGATATGGCTTGGAGTGCATGTACTTGATCGAGTTGGTGTGAGTGACGACAAAGGTTTTGTGGTTGAGAAGATAGTGGTGGAGCTTGGTGGTGGAAAAGACTAATGCCAAACAGAGTTTCTCAATATAAGTATACCGAGTTTCATAGTCGACCAGTGCTCGGCTGATGTAGTAAACTGCTTGCTCACGATGATGCTCGTCTCGGTGCGCGATCATGGCACCTAATGAATGGTTGGTGGCAGAGATATAAAGGTAGAAGGGTTGGTCGTCTTTAGGTGGAATGAGGACTGGTGGAGAGACCAGATAGCTTTTGAGGGCTTCAAAAGCCTCTTGACAGTCCTCATCCCATTTAAAGGAGACGTCCTTCTTAAGGAGGCGATGAAAAGGTTGGCAGCGGTCTGAAAGCTGCGAGATGAAACGGCGAATGGACTGGAGCTTCCCTTGGAGACTGCGAAGCTGCTTGAGATTGGTCGGGGTGGCATTTCAAGGATAGCACGGATCTTGGCAGGATCTATCTCGATACCACGGAAGGAAATGATGAAGCTGAGAAGCTTGCCCGAGAGGACTCCAAAGACACACTTCTTGGGGTTAAGGCGGACGTTGTATTGAAGAAGGCGAGAGAAGATGATTGTGAGAATGGTCAAGTGGTCGCGGTGAAGTTTGGACTTGTCGAGAAGGTCATCCACATAGTCCTCCATGATCTTGTGGAGGAGATCATGGAAAATGTAGGTCATGGCACGTTGATATGTGGTGCCAGCATTTTTCAAGCCGAAAGGCATGACTCGATAGCAGAAAGTCCCCCACAGGGTGATAAAGGTAGTCTTGTGCTGATCTTCTGGTGCGATCAGGATTTGATTATATCCTGAAAACCTGTCCATGAGAGATAGCATCTCATGGCCGGCCGTGAGATCAACAAGCTGGTCAATGTTAGGAAGAGGGAAGTTGTCTTTGGGACAGGCTAGGTTAAGGTCGCGATAGTCCATGCAAATCCGAATCCCCCCAGTTGCTTTAGTAACTGGGACGATGTTAGAGACCCACTGCAGATAATCGATGGGTTGGATGAAGGAGATAGAAAGGAGATGCTAAAGCTCTTCTTTGACGAGGAGCGCAACGCGAGGATGCATCTTTCGAAGCTTTTGCCTAATAAGCTTAGCCTCTAGTTTGGTGACAATGTTATGGGTAGCAATGGTGGGGTCGATGCCAGGCATGTCGCTGTAAGTCCAGGCAAAGGCCTTGTTATGGTCGGAAAGGAACTGGGCATAGTCAAGCTGCTCCTGAGCATCTAAAAATTGGCCAATCTTTAAGACGTGAGGAACATCAGAAGAAGAAGGGAGGTTGATGTCAATGGTGGATTCATTTAACATAACCTGGGTCTCAGAAGGGAGGGAACGCTGGATGAAAGAGTCATCGGCACCCATGTAGGAAAGGATGGCGTCATCGTCAACACAGTGGACAGTGTGAATGGTTGCCGACTCATCTTCTACCAAGCTAGGAAAAATGAGAGGGAGAGACCTGGACACCCCATTGAGCTGATAGGTTAGGGGTTCCAGGCGGACGGTGTTTATGGAAAAAAAAACTAGGAGGGATGGAAACCACCGACTCCGTAGGTGACGAAGGAGAAATGGGTGAGTTTGGAGGAGATTGGTCAATGGTTGGCTCGGGACAAAGGTCAAAAGGAGCCTGAGTGGGGTCATGATATCCCAGGCCATACCGTTTCTTGGCATCGTCATCATTGAGCGGCTCGATAGGCTGATGAGAGCCCTGCTCATAACGTCTGAAACCAAAACCCTTCCATGCACACCTGTAAAGGTAAGTGTGTGCAAAGGTGGGGTTGCCAAGAAACGAGAAATCTGATGTGAAAGGTTGGGGTGAAGAAAGGGAATTGTCGTTGGTAGGAGCTTGATTAAGCCCCCCATAGACAAAGTTGGTTTGGAAGTGAGGAGGACCATAAGGTATGACCATCCCAATTCGATGGTCATAATTGGGACTGAGGTGAAGGCGTCCATACTCTTGCGGAGTTTGGAGCATGTCTAGGGTCAACAAGCGATATTCCCCAAGTGATAGTCATTGGAAGATGTCTTCCATGGGGTCTTTGGTCAGCGCTTGAAGAGGAGAGGTGAGGGCGACCGCCGATTGCGAACTGGTCGAAGCTTTCGTAGATGGAGGTAGTGCCGGAGTTGACGGCTTGATGGGAATGAGGACATTGTTGGGACGGTAGGTTGTGTTTCAAGTCTTTAAGGGTGAAGGGTCAGTGGGAATGGTATGGACTTGCCCATCATGCTCAAACTTCACACAACGGTGCAGGGTGGAGGGTATACAGGCCATGGCACGGATCCAAGGTCAGCCCAGTAGAATGTTGTATTGAAACTCTCCTTCGATGATATAGAAGAGCTCTAGGACTATGCGTGGACCAACGCGAATGTGAAGGATGACTGTGCCAATGGTTGTGGCGGTGGTGTCATTGAAAGAGCGTAAGATCGCGTCAGTTTTGGAGACGCAATTCTTGGGAAGAGACAGCTGATCGAAGGCATGGGTAGAGATAATGTTGATGCTAGCGCCGCTATCGATCATAACGCGTTTGATGCATGTCCGATCAACATAGGCAGTGATGAAGAGGGTGGCGTCCTGATCTTTCGTGTTGGATGTGGGAATCTCAGAATTGCTGAATGTGATGGAGTTGACAAGAGATAAAGAATGGACAAGGGCAGCGAGTGGCTGGGGGTCCTCGAGTCGGACCTCCACTACCTGCAAGGCTTGGATGAGGGCTTGTCGGTGCTGAGGTGAGGTTTGGATAAGGTCATAGGGGGACATCTTTACAGGTGTCTGGTGAAGCTGCTTCAGCATGGAGTCGTGAATTGGCCCAGAAGAGGAAGACGAAGAAGGCTGGGATGCGCCAAGGATAGAAATTTTAGACTTGGGTGCAAGAGGTGGCTTGACGAAGGGATAGGTCCAAGGAATGGCAGCTTTTTCTTTTGCCTTGTCCTTTTGCGACCTAGTGGTTAGACGGACAGCATTGATTTCGAAAATAGGGGGTGAAGAAGGGGTCGTGTTTTGCTGGTGAGATGTTGTCGTGGTTAAAGAGGTTGGATGGGAAGGAGTCGGGGTCTGGTCAAGAGTGTCCTCAAGGAGAAGAGTGTCCTTCTCCATATAGCGGCAGATGACGGCTTTGAGGGCACAGCAAGTCTCAGTGTCGTGTCCTGGTGTACGATGATATAAGCAAATTTTTGTATCGTCGAACCAGGAGGGCTTGGACCCGAGAGGTTGGAAAGGTCAGATGGGTGGAAGGGTTATGTTGGAGGTCTGCAGAAGTCGGTGCAATATCAATGAGTATGAGCCCACTAGAGGGTTTGTGCTAGTTGATATGCACGAGGTTGGTGACTTTTGCTTAGGCAAGGTTGGAAGAGGTTTCCGTACCACCTTATGGGTTGATGGTGTGGTGCCAGATGGAGACGGCTCTTTCTTGGTGATTGATACTATCTTTTTGGGAGAGGGACAGCTGGAAGTGGGTAGAGGAAGCAAAGGAGGCAACGAGTTTTGATTGGAGGCCGGAGTGGGAAGGATGCTAGCCAAGGTCGAAGGATGGGGGCCCAAAATGGATGGTAATGGTGACAGGGAAGGAGGCATTCGCTTCTGAGGTCTGGTGGTCTTCTTTGACTTGGTTGGAAGACTGCTACTGGTCGAGGTCTAGCCTAGGTCCACCTTCACTTGCGGGTGAGTGAGGGTGGAGACAGGACGAACGCCAAATGATTTGATGGGCTTAGACGAGATAGATGCAGATTTCGGTTTTGATGGGTTTGGTTGAGGTTTGAGAGTCTGGTCTTTGTCAAGAGTCTGATGAGATTCTGCCTTGGGAGGATTAGTAGCATGTGATGATAGGGCACGGGTATGTTGAAGGGCTTTAAGACACTCCCACAACACCTGAGGCGTCACTTTCCTTGGAGGGAGAAGCGCGATTTTCTCCACTAACCGGGAAAATGGCTGAGAAGAAGATGTTGATGGTTGCGGGGTTGAAGACGAGATGGGTGTAGTGGTCTTAGATGCATGGTGTGGTGAAGTCATGATAGATTTAGATGAAGATGAAGGGGAGACAGGTTCTTCCCTGGGTGGAGAAGAATCTGGAAAGCGAGGCTCCTCGAGCGGGTAAAGGGCAGGGATGATGGTGCCCTCCACTTGCGGCTGAGGAGTAGTAAGGGTCTGGCCCTCCATAGGCAGTAGAAAGGAGGATGGCGAGACCGGTGGTGCTGGTAAAGCTGAGGCGTCCTCCAAGATGAGAGAGGTCGGTGGAGAACTAGCCGAGGAAAGAGGTTCGTCCACATGTGATGGACTGATTGATGGACTAACCTCTTGAGGTTGATTGGCGACGAAGGGAGAGACCGTATTGACTGTTTGAATATTGTGCTCATGATTGTCATCAATTAAGGTCTGGACGTTGTTTTGGGTTGGCGAATGATTAGGGAATGGCTATTTGAAGATGTCAATGGCCTGATTAGGAGGTGCATTTGGATTGTCTAAGATGAGATCCCCCTTTTCAAGCATGTCTTGGATTATGTTCTTAAAAGTTTTGCAGTTTTCCGTGTCATGTCCCTTAACACGGTGGAAGCTGCAGAAGTCATGCTCCCTATACCACGCGGGGATGGCGTATGAGGGATTAAATTGCGGAGGAGGTCGGGCTTGAGGGAGATTGAGGACCCCCTATTTAACAAGCTTTTCCAGCACAGATGCGTATGATTCTTTGAGAGGAGTATACCACCGTTGTACGTATCTCTGCTGGAACTGGCGAGTGGTGCTCTGAGATGTGGATGGCTTAGGTTGATTAGTCGAAGAAGATGAAGGTATAACAACCATGGCATTGGCTGAAGCCTTGGATTTAGAGTTGGATGATGATGGCTTAGTAGAAGAAGAGTCATTGGTTTTAGAGCTGGGATTCTTGCTCTGCAACTTGACTTTATTCTCCTCGATGGCACGCAACTCAAGTTTGCGAGCCATCGTTAAGGCTTCGTCAAAAGTGCGGAAGGTTTAAACCCTTAGGGTGGAAGAGATATGTCTGGCGCAGGCTTGGGAAAAGAGTTTAATGAGCTCAGCCTGGGGTAAGGAAAAGGAGAGTTGGTTGATGAGGCCTCTCCATCGAGCAACGAAGTCAGCTATGGACTCATCCTCAAATTGCCTGATAGAATAGAGGTCTGTGATCGAGACCTTCTTAGTGATGTTAATGGAAAAGTGATCGAGGAAGAGCTGGGCCAATTGTGTGAATGAGAAGAGAGAATGGCTAGGAAGGGAGCTGTACCAGTCAAGCGCAGCACTCGAGAGAGACATAGGAAATGTGCGTAAAAGTAACGCATCGTCATGGCTAATGAGGTAACAGGCATGTCTGAATGCCCGCAAGTGTTGATGTGGGTCTTCCTTGCTTTGAAAGTGAGAAAACTTCAGAAGCTCCCACTGGCTAGGATATGGCCTGATTGGGATAGAAGGATGAATGGGCTCATTGCAGATTTGCTCGTATGAGAGAGCATTGCGTGAGCTAGAAACAGAGGTCTCTAGACTGGTCATCTTGTCCATCAGCATTTTGATGATGTCTACCGATGGATTGACGGATGGCGTGCCCCCTAAGTTGTAGGGCGCTTGGAAGAGGCTAGGGGATGCATACGACATAGTCAGTTGTCCCTGTAAAGGTGCAACGTAGGGGTAACTAGTCGTAGGGATAGATGAAGAGGCTAAAGGTGGTTGCGTAGAAGGCATAGCTAAGCCTGATGTTGCCACAAGAGGTTGGACTGTGGTAACGGGGGCCAAGGGGTAGGAAGCCACCCTGGTGTTGATAGGGGCCAGGGTAGGCGGAATAGAGATGATAAGGTTCTAAAAAGGAGTGGATAGTGGTTGAGCGGATTGAGGTTAACAGGGGGCCGGAACTCCGGTGGAAGTGGGCCCAATGATAGAGGGAGAGGCCACACCTGGAGGATTGGTCAAAGTCTGAGTCTGGTCAGTGGTCGAAGCGATGGCTCGAGTGTCTGAAGGTTGAACTACGGGTGCTGTCGATATAGCCATAGTCGCAACAAGAGAGGTTGGCATTCCGTAGATTGGATTGCCTAAGGAGTCTCGCATTCGGCTATGTGCGAGATAGTGTTGCAAGGCCTTGACATTGAGGTCCAAGAATCATTCAAAATCTTGGTCCCCTTCTTGGACAATAGGAGTCTGAGGTGGGGTTGGACGGGTAGGAGTTCTTTCGGTCTCTGAGTTGAACTCCATTGTAGGCCTGGTTACGGACGGGGTGGACGGAAGTGGTTGACGGCTAGCATGGTTGACAAGAGCCTTGGCTTGGCTACGAGTCAAAACCATGCAAGGCAAAGAAGGTTCAGGCTTCAAAAACTGTGTTGTTCAGTTTCAAAAAACCAGGATTTAGTCTTTGACAGAGAAGGGACAGGTTTTAGGCTGCTGGTTTTGAAAAAAAGAACAGTGACAGAGACCGACGTCAGTTGAAAAACCGATGTCGGTAAGAAAGATGGCCGACGTCGGTCAGATAACCGATGCCGGTAAGAGAGGAAAACTGACGTCGGTGGAAGAACCGATGCCGGTGACAGGGGAAAGCCGACGTCAGTGGCAGAACTGATGCCGGTGACTGTGTTTTCCAGAGAACCAAAAGATTTGAAGATTCTTGGGAAAACAATGAAGAAAGCGTCCTCACTCACTCAAACAAACAGATGAGAAGAGGAAAAACAGAGAGAGACAGACAAGCCTAAGCGATAAATCCTAGAAATTAACCTTAGAAGCTGTGGCTTATGCCTTAGACGAATGTTTGGGGAGATTGGCTGTCAAGAAGGTCCTAGAAGAAGAAGTCTAGAGCTGGTTTTGGGCTTGTTTTAGGTGCTCAAAAATCTGTGTTAGGGTCTGGTACCTGGCCTAGTGCTAAGGAGCAAGCTCCCCTCACTTCATGATTCCAGTGGTTAGCTGGTCTCGCTTAGCCAAGATATACCTCGCCTAGAGTTTATCCTCTGCCAGAGAACAGAGTGGGCTTCCCCCTTGGTGATGAAATCCAAGTAGGGTCATCGGGACGGGTAAGGTATCCGCTGGGGGATGAAATCCCAGTCGGGCCTTGTCTCAAGTAAGTTTTATGTTCGTTTTAGTGCATGTGGTTTGGTAGTGTAACATCAAGTGTCTACGATTTATTCAATATGCATCTAAGTTACTAGATGTGGACTAAGAAGATGCAAGCACAAGCAGAAATGAATGCAAAGTGTTTTAATGCCCAAGTCGAAATGTGATGTTTGTTATGAAGACAAGTTTGAGAAAGGGTTGAGAGTATGATGTTTAGACTAGTCTAGAAAGTGCAAGAAAGAAAAGAAGGATTCTTTTTAATTCCTGCTTATAGTGTCATTGAGAAGAAAAGAAGGAGGAGAAAAGGTAAGAACCTAAAGCTCCTAAATGAATGAAGAAGAAAAAGGAACCCAGGAGGAACCTAGCGTCCCACCGGGCATGCCAGAATGTTTCTATCGCTAATTCGCTTTCTACATTCAAAAGATGAATAAAGAAACTAAAGAAAATGGACAAGGCATGTGAAGTACCTGGATGAAGATCGCGCACCGTAATCCAGACGCTTGTGAGCACCCCTCTTTGGCTGTGGAGGAATGACACCTGCAAAGAAAAAGAACTTGGACAAGAAAATGTTAGATAGATAGACAGTGGGTTGCCAAGCGAAAGCTTGTTCCCGGAAGTATGAAAACTTCCTCAAGGGAGGTCAACCCACTGATAACAGACAGATAAAGACCAAGGAAATATAGAATGCTAGAATACAGAAGTGATAAACAAATTAAAAAGGAAAGAAAAGACAAAATGATTACCTGAAAGAGCTGTCGGGCTGATGACAGTTGCCGAGGTCGGAAATGTCGCCGGCGTCATTTATCTGATCTGCCGACGTCGGTTATCCTGCCGACGTCAGTTGGGGAAGTGACCGGCGTCGGTCGGGGTTGTGGCCTGTGGTTGGGTCTGGTTTGGTTTTGGTCCGTGGTTGGGTCTGAGACAGAGTTTATGGGCATGCTTGGATGGTTTGGAGAATGGTCTGGGTCTGGTTGGGTGCCCTGTATAGGGTCTTTTGTTGGCAGGAGGGACGAGGAAGTTTTCTTGGACTAGATTGAAAGGGGGACAGGAAAGAGGAAGATGGACAGGGGACAGGGTCTGAGAAGGCTTTTCAGCCTCTCAGGGGAAGGACACAGCAAGTAGAAGACAGTAGATAACTAAAAACTTAAAGAAAAGAATGAAATAACATAATGAAATTGCTTACCTTTTGGCTTGCAGACTGAAGAATGGAGGAGCTGTTGTTGGAGCCACGGAAGACTTGTTGCAAGAGGAAACTAAAGAAACTAAAGTCCCTGCCTTTGTTGCTGCTGTTGCACAAGGTCCAGAGAGAAGAGAGTCGAATGCCAAAGCACCGAGAGGATTCTGTTTGCGAGCTCAAGGGTCCAGGGGCTGCAATGGATGTAGAAAGGGGTATTGAAGGCTGCCGACGCAGGCAGTTTCACCGACGTCGGCCGAAGGGTCGCCGACGTCGGCAGTGGCAGAATGGGGACAGAGACTAAAAATAGCCTCTGCCCATTCTTGCATGCCGTTGAGCGAGGGGTTGTGGGAAGAACGGTTATGAAGACACTTAAATGGGCGTGGGGGGAAAGATAATGAGGAGATTTAGCATAATAAATGCTAGGGGGAAGGTGGGGGGATTCAAGGGAGGATCCAAGGTGGCAAGGGTGAGGTGGAAAGGGGGCCACTTAATTAAAATATTTAAGTTTATTTTAATCAAATGGATGGAGAGGACCAAGGCCAAGGGTTAGGATAGGGGTTTGAGGTGGACAATGGGGAGAACCAAGGTGCAGACACATTTGCGGTGTCTACATGAGAAGCTAAGAAAAGTTTTGGTTGAGTGAGTGATCTAATGGTGAAATAAATATACAAACCTCATGACCCTACCATATTTCACTTTCAAGCTTTTGAAATACTTTAAACAAGTTTTAAGGTGATTTTGAGGGAAAGGCCTAAAAATAGGGCTAGAACTGCAAGTGAAATATCCAATAGGTTTCCATGGTGTTTAAGCATATAGGGGCATGAATGAGGTTTTAAAAAAGTCTCATAGATTCTAATGATTCAAAAATGAGGCTTATAGAAGCTATTATGCCCAAAAGAACCCCAAAAGTGCATTAGATGACTTAAGTGTCCTCAAAATAGAAATTTCAAATGAAAAAGTGTCTTTTTGAGGAAGTAATTTTTTTTTAACTTCTTCACACCTCCATATGGATAATTTTACCCTTATATACATGTTCAAGGTCATTTGAGATCATTTGGAGTGGAGGGAATGAGTTTGAGAGCAATAGGATGCAATTTGGAGCCTTTTAGAGCTTTGACAATCAAGTTTT
Source organism: Torreya grandis (assembly GCA_037957365.1). Classification (NCBI taxonomy): domain Eukaryota; kingdom Viridiplantae; phylum Streptophyta; class Pinopsida; order Cupressales; family Taxaceae; genus Torreya; species Torreya grandis. The sequence continues at coordinate 79,499 of JARHVA010001290.1, forward strand.
CAAAGGATTTTATTTATGCAAGGGCTTAGATGTCATATGTAAGAATCCATGGTGTTTATAACATCCCCTCATATTCCTTTGAAATCATATTCGAACATAGGAACCAACAGAGGTAAGGAAAATCTATTGGCTACAAACAAGGCATGAAATAGGTTTTATACCATTAATGGAGTTACAAATATTTTAAAAGGTTTATAAAAGGAATTAACGGTCATTTATAGCCTAAACAATATTTACAAAGTGTTATATTACATATCCAAACTTCTAGTTCTTCATACTAAGGAAAAACCATTTTGGGACAGCTCTAAGAAAGCCTTAGATTTTTGCTCAATAAAGAAATGAGAGAGAGAGAGAGAGATTTGGGAAATAATATTTTGGTTAATGATAGGGATCCTAATTTCCTTTCATTTTATGGAATTTTTGTTTTGTTTCATCTCCCCATATTTATGAACAATCACTAATAATTTAGGGGTGTCTAGATGGCCTACTCATCCAAACAGGGCCCAAGTTTTTCCTTGTTTATTCACTTAATAATTTGATGTGAAATAATGGTTTTAGAGAAGTAATTTTAGGTTTAAATAGGACCTATTAAAATTTTCTTCATAAACTATTTATTTCCAGGAAGGTACTTATGGAGAAAAATAAGTTTACCTTACTATTCTTGTGAAAGAGAACAATGACTAGGAAGGAGGTTTTCAAAGGGTTGAGGGAATAAAAAATAATATATTTATCATGGTCACTAAGAAATAAACCAAAATAATAAGTACGTAACTCAATCAAGCATATCATGAAGTTTTAAAGAGGGTCTAAGTAGAGGAAAATGACCTATAGCTTCTCAAGTTCAAACCTTTATGAAGGTTGGCAAATGATCTTGAGAACACAGTGATGCATAGAGGTTTTTTGGTCATGAATGGGTGAGTAATAAATGATTATTTAGAATAATAAATCATGATATATCTCAAAAATTTAAGGAAACATAGTCAAGGTCACTAAGGAGTGACAGGCTTGTTATCATCCACCAAAGTTTTCAAGCACAAAACCTAGGGTGAAACTTCATTTTACAAGGAGATACTTAAGGATAATAAGGGGAATGAGATAATTAGTATTATAATATAGGTTTTTAAATAATTCAATAAACTATCATGCACCTCATATCCATCACCTATATCACTGACACACAGGCATCCATATGTTTCCCTTGAGGAGCTTGAGATGACATAAGGTAACATGAGTCAAATGAAGGTAAAAGAAAGAAAATGAAGAGTGAAATAATTAATGGGTAGGTATTAATTAATTATTAAATACAAAATAATCATGCAATGTCACCAAAAAAATCAAGGAGAAAGAAAATTCAGTTGTGAATTTTGACCAAGAAGACATGTGTCATTAGCTTTTGCCGGAATGGGCATATAGGCTAAAATATGCAAGATCCAATCACAAAATTTCGTGAAGAGGATAATTATGAAATATTCAAAATATTAAATATAATTTATTAGTTTTTTGATAATGGTAACTATTCAATGTTTTGGTATAGTCAACCTTATGTCAAATCACAATCAACATTGGAACGTGCCGTGGAGGAATTAGCAATTTTGGGGCATCTACAGGTTGAGTCAAAGCATGAAATTTGGTATGTATGGTATTAATGACATAAAAATTAATATAATTCCATAGTAAATGTATTATAAATAGTGAAAGTTACCATTGTTCTTACACAGTCCATAGGCACTCAAGAAGACAACCATTGGAGACCAAATGAAGTTTTGTTAGTTCTGGATGCCAAGAAGCATTTTAGGCCTTAAATAGGTCTTAAAATGGTATAATATGATGTTTAAAACCTATATTTTCCTATTTAAGTGATCATATTTAGGGTTTTCATGCAAAGTTTTAAATAAAAGACAAGTTTTAGCACGAAGGAAACATGCAGGCAGCTCATGATCACTTTTGGTAAAAAGGGTCTACATGACAAAGTACACATCCAAAAGATTTTAAACTTGGTATGATTGGTAATAATGATATATTATATCCATACATAATATTTTTTGGGTCATTTGATTAGTGTAAGTGCCTTATGTTTATACATAGTCCACCCTATGTCTCATAATGGTCATTATTCATGCAGGCACACTTTTTAGAGTTTTAAGGTGTGTTTAAGGTTTATAAGATTTTTTTTCTATTTTATAAGCATGGTAATATTTTTTTAATCCTATTAAACATATTTCAATAGTGTTCACACTCTAAAATTCATGCAAACTTTGAAGGTAGGCTCAAACCCCTACAAGCAGTCTCAAAGGCATAAAAGGCAATGTTGAGTTTTGATAATTTAGAGAGTTGTTATGAGGTGTTTCAGATGTCATTAATATTTTTTTAATCAATAAATATTATTGGGAAATGTCAAATTCTTCATTTAGAGAAATTCAAGCTTTTAGGCCTAAGACACCCAATTTTAGCCCATCTTTAGATGCTCATTTATTATATTATGTTTTAAGTAACAAAATTTAATTTAAATTAATTATATATTTAATATGTTTAAGTTTTATAGTTTTATGAACAATTTTTAAGAGTGTAAGCATGCCCAAAATGCTTCCAAACCTTGCAAGCAATCATCTTTACATGTGTATTTTTTCACACCTTCTACATGGGAGACAAATATTTTAAAGGGTGTTGAAGGGGCCTATGTAACATATATAAATGAAAATAATTGGTGTAATGGTTGTCTTAATTGTATGAACAATCATCTTGAAAGTGAGCTTGTTTAAGCTTGCAAAGGAGCTTTTTGACCAGTTTTATGTTTTTGGACTCATAGGTCCATGAAATGACATATAATTTATTTAAAAATAGCTAGAATATTTATAGGAATACCTAAAATGATTTACCAACCTATCTTGCAGAAGAATCTAACATGCTTGGGTGTCTAGGAGGCCGAAAATGGCTCAAAATTACATATTTTTCACAAAATGGTTCAAAGAAATAAATGGTATGAAACCATGAAATGGGTATAATAGGACATAAAAAATAATTCCATGGAATTTAGGGCTCTTCATAAGAGTTTCCATGGTGTCTTGCTGAGCAAAAGGGTAAAAACCCCAATTTTTGGCATATTTGTGCATTGTTGTAGGTTTAATGGTGATTTCCACTATTGTTATAGGTATTGAAGGTTTTATAAATATTAATTTTATTCATCATACACATTTCATGGATGTGTGGAAGTATTCTACAGGTCTAGAAGTGGTCTTCAGGGTGCCAAATGGCCTTGGGAACAATTTTTAGGGCAACTGGTTGAGGGTGGCTCAAGCTTGTGACCTACAAAAATGGGGTCTATGGGAGTTGCAGGTTTCATGGATTTTATTTTAGGTTGGAGGATAAAATTAAAGTTGAAAATACAAAATAAACTCAAAAATGAAACATGAAAGATAACCTTCATGGTCATTTAAGCACAAAATGCCATGTTAGCTAACTTTTTGCCTAACATCTTCTAGAAGAGCAAGTGGAAGGGGGGAGTAGAAGTCGAAGGGAGAGATATTTTAAGGTTGGAGAGTGAAATTAGAGCATTCAATACATTGTCAAAGTCTTTGAATACTTTTACTTTTTAGTGGATCATGACATCTTCATCCTCAACAAGTTTCTATCTTTTAATGTGTTTCTCAACCAATGAGAGGGTTTGAAGACTATTGGAGCTAATAGAGGTTAATTTGTTGAAGAATTATTAATTATAATTAACCCAATTATGGGTTAGAATCCATGGAGGGTGGTTGGATCTTATTTATTGAATTCTTTTTGCTTATCTCTTCTCTCTCTCTCTCTTCCCCTTTTCTCTTATATCTCCCATTTCTCCCCCATTTTTGTAATATATTCTCATTTAAAATGGAAAAAAACCATATCAAAATTTGTAAGAAAGACCTTTTGAAGTAATAAAGATCAATTTTTACCTATCTCTTGCCTCTAAATTGAGCTTAGCAAGCTTGTGCATGATGGCCTTGTGAAGAAGTGTTCTTCCATGTCCATTGTCCTTCCTTCTTGCCTATTTTTAGGTGTTTTCAATTTAGTTACAGGTCTGAACTTGAGATCTTTCCACCATTAATGGACTCTTGGTATGAATTTTGAAATTCCTCTTTGCTGCATGTATTATTTGGTGAGCCTAGTTTATGAAATACTTATGCAAATTAACTAGTTTACGAGGTTGTGTGAGAAAGAATTATCTTATGTTGAATTAGTGTTTATTTCATGTTTATGTGAGTGTCAATCAATTTGGTGTATCACCCATTTATCTCTCTTAGTTACCTTATAACCCCTCTTTACCTCTTTTCCAAGCATAAAGATTAGTTTAGGTGATCTACCAAGAGGAAGTCAACCTTCTCCAGAGGTTCAACCTCACTATAGGATACCCACAACCTGAGGTTACTCAAATATTGTAGATAGGAGTGAGAGAGCTTACAAAAATCTCCCATAAGGGTGAAATTCTATGTTACAATAGTTTCTAGCACGCTCAATGGGACTATGTTTTTCACTGAGTGAAGAGTTTTAGTGTTCTCTTCATCCAATCAACCTTTGGAGGCATGTGTGCAAGCACCAATCATGACTCCAATACATTAATCAGCTGGTATGAGTAGCCCAAGTGCCTAATCATCATTATTTGGTATGTATAATCAATCATCTTTTGATCAGTATGTTCATTCTCTACCTCAACATCACACTTATTAAGCTAATAATGTTTACGTGTTCCCCTAAGTGGTGCTCAAACAACCTATCATCCATATAATGAATTTTCCCCACCTCCCACTCCTATATATGACCAAGATTAGCCTCCTATGCATTCAAATCAGTCCTCTAATTCCCTTTGTCAAGACTATGTTTATCCCATTACATCCTTACCAGGATTCAAGCAAGTATTATTAGATTATATTGAGTTGATAAGGGAGATTGGTAGGAATTTATAAATTTCTTTAGTAATCCCTATTCATATTATATAAGAGACAAGGAGTTTTATTTAGTTGGTCAAGAATAGGTGGTTAGTTTGTGAGGATGAACAATTGGCAGCTTGTGAGAGGGAGAATAAGGTATGGTTGAGAAGCATGGTCCAAAATTCAAAAAGTGTGTTAATATCTTATGAATATCAATAGACTTAGTTAAATTAGTCCTATGTGTACTCTCCCCTCCAAGAGCCTCAATCTCAACCTCCAAGGGTTTAAAATCAGCCCCCTAGTTGACCTTGTCAAGGTCCATCCTTATCAAAAATTTGAGAAGTAATACTAGACCAAGGGAGAACAATCATGAAAATAAATAAAGAGGTTAGACTTAAAAGACAAAAATTCCCCATTCATTCCATGGAGGGGATAAGGATATTCTTTCATAAGTTTTGAAGTGTGTGGGCATTCATTGAATAAGGTGACTATCCACATGTTGAGAAGTAAAAGATGAAGGAGTGGGTACTATCTATTGCAGAGGTGTTAGAGATTTGAGAAGGAAAACATATCAAATAAAAATAAATTAATTTATCCATTCCTTATATTCCTACTCTACCAAGTGGACCTTCTGGTCCTCCCACCATTTCCCTTTGCAAAGGAGGACCTATTGTATGGAGAGAAAATGAAGACCATTCAACTCAAGAGCATGAAGCCATCCCACCATGGATCTCCTCCTACACCTTCGACCCTGATTACATCATGCCCTCTCTTGTGAAACCACCCTCTCTTATACCCATTTAAAAATAATAAAAGGTGGTTATTACCTATGCATGTACATCATGTAAATTAGTTAAGAAAGACATAGAGAAGAAGAAAGAGGTGTCAGTTATGGTGGTCCAAGAACTAGTTCAAGAGAAGGAGGAGTTAGTGGTTGAATAAAATAAAAAAGAGGTATTAGCTCAACTCAATTAACTTTCCATACAAGAGCTCCAATACTCTTTCTCCTTCCCTAAAGTGCCACCAAAGAGACTACTCAAAGTACCTAGTTGGAAAGACACTCTCTCAAGCTGCAAGCAAGGTGAACTTTTTCACCTTCCCACCATCTCCCTCTTGGAGAAAGAGCCTATTTTACAAAAGGATGGATGAAGATTTATTAGTCTCAAGTGAGTATTGAGAATATGAGGTAAGTGTGTATGAGGAAGAAATATTGATAGGCAACCCACTTCATTCAAAAGAGGAAAAATTAGGTTTGGACTAGCCTTGGCATGGCTTTGACACTAATTAACTAGATCTAAAAGGGAATAACCCTCAAGCTAAATATAGGGAATACTTTGAATGGACTACTGATCGTCTATTCAACATAGATGAAAAAGAGGATCAAAACTAGGTACTAGAGGTTAGTCCACTTCAAAATGAGGTATCAATTGAAGATAACCTTAATATGTTGGAACTAGAGGAAGACAAGTGTGATGTTTTGGACCTTGGTTGGTCAAATCAACCATCATTTTCAGTTGAAAAAAAAGATGAAATATTGAGTGAGGTTGATGAAGGAGACATCTCAAGTGATCAATTGATATAATTTTGGAAATGTACTAATGAAGAGCCTGAAGAGTTGTGGCATTAGTTTAATGCCATAACCAAAGAGATTAAAGAGGCTAAGAGACACCTTCTTATTCTAGAAAATTATGAGCATGCTACTCTAAGCATGATCAATCCTAATTTTCATAAGAAAAGGTGGAATAATATGGTCTTTTCAAGCCACCAAGAAAAAAAATGTAGTTGCTCCCAAGAAGCTAGATGAAGTCATCATGCAAGGCTTTCTCAAGAGTGATGAGCAACATCGATCAAGCCTTGAGCCAATAAGGTATTTTGTCTACATTGGAGACATGTTTGTCCCACTTCATCTATTAAGGATCAAGCTAAAAGAGTCAATAATCAGGAATCTTAGTCCACCTAGCATGAGCTCACAAAAGCATCATGCCTCTCATCCTTGTCCATTACAAATCAATGATGCTAAAAGTTTCTAATTTGACCTAGGAATAAGGTAATTGTAAGTTGTAACCTTTTATTTATTAGAGTATATTTTGTTGTTTTCTTCTAAGTACCTTGTGCACATATTTTTATCTGTGTGTTTCCCTTCCCTAAGTGCCTTGTGCACATCATTTTATTTGTGTGTTTCCCTTCCCTAAGTACCTTATGCACATCCTTTTTAGTTATGTGTTTCCTTTCCCTAAGTTACTTGGGCATAGTGTTTTTTTTTCTTATTGTCCTTATTACTTTAAGAGGAGGTTTTTATAAAGGGACAACCTTAATTTAGTTTCATATTAGTTGGGAAAGAAAGACTGGTGATCCTGTATGCCCAATGGATCAGATAATGCAACTAATATGTTGTATAGTAGAAATGTAATCCCAAGAAGTCACCATAAATGTTGGCCAAAATTGGCCTCCATATAAAATATTTGTCTAGATGGATCAAGCAACTCTCTTCGACCTTTTAGTAACCTTCTACCCCTATGACTAGTCCCTTTATGGTCCTAAATTGATGATATAGTGAAATATTTTGGGAGGTCTTGGTGTCATGTGAGAAGCTAAGTGGAGTTATAGCTGAGTGAGTGATCCAATGGTGGAATAAAGTGACAAACCTCATGACCCTAACACATGTCACTTTCAAGCTTTTGAAACACTTTAAGCAAGTTTCAAGATGATTTTGGTGATTTTGAGGAAAAGGCCTAGAAATAGGTCTAAAACTACAAGTGAAGGATCTAACAAGTTTCCATGGTGTTTGGGTATATAGGGGCATGAATGATATTTTAAAAAATTATCACAGATTCTAATGATCCAAAAATGAGGCCTAAATAAACTATTATGCCCAAAATAACCTCAAAAGTGCATTAGATGACTTAAGTGTCCTCAAAATAGAAATTTCAAGTGAAAAAAGTGACTTTTTGAGGAAGTTAAATTGGTTTTGCCTTATTCCCACCTCTATATGGTTAATTTTCCCTTTTATACATTTTCATGGTCTTTTGAGATCATTTGGAGTGGAGGGAAGGAGTTTGAGATTAAAAGGATGCAGTTTGGAGCCTTTTAGAGCTTTGGTAGAACAGGTTTTTTGAGGATTTGATTTATGCAGGAGATCAGATATTATATGAAAGAATCCATAGTTTCCATAACATCCCCTCATATTATTTTTAAATCATATTCCAACATAGGAAATAACAGGGGTAAGGAAAATCTATTGGTTACAAACTAGGCATAAAATAGGTCTTTTGACAAAAAATGGAGTTACAAGTATTTTAGAAGGTTTAAAAAATGAATTAAAGATCACTTATAGCTTAAAAAATATTTCCAAAGTGTTATATTTCATAAGAAAACTTAAGGTTCTTCATGCTAAGGAAAAATCATTTTGGGTAGTTTGGGACAACTCTAGGAAAGCTTTAGATTTTCACTTGGTATGGTATAGAGAGAGAGAGAGAGAGAGAGAGAGAGAGAGAGAGAGAGAGAGAGAGAGAGAGAGAGAGAGAGAGAGAGAGAGAGAGAGAGAGAGAGAGAGAGAGAGAGAGAGAGAGAGAGAGAGAGAGAGAGAGAGAGATGGGATATAATATTTTGGGTTGTGATAGGGACCATAATGTAATTCCACTTTATTTCATTTGTGGTTTGGTTCATCTCCCCATATTTATGAACAATCACTAATAGTTTAGGGGTGTCTAGATGGCCTACTCATCCAAACAAGGCCCAAGTTTCCTTGTTTCTTAACTTTAGAATTCAATGAGAAATAATGGTTTTATATAAGTAATTAAATGTTTAAATAGGACATATTCCAATTGGTTTCATCAGCGATTTATTTTTAGGAAGGTACTTATGGTATAAAATAAGTTTTCCTTGCTATCCTTATGAAATGGTCATATGATCAATTTTAGAGTAGAACATGTGTAAGAGGGATAATTTACCTCATCATCCTTATGAAAAATAAAATTTCACAAGTTATAATTCTTATAAATCCTCATTATCTCATTTAAGCCTTTATAGTTCAAACTATCAAGTTGCTAGTTGGAGCTCTAATAGAGTTACAGGCAAGTTTATCAACTACAGAGGTTTTATTTTCCTATAGTGGGTTAAAAATAGAGAGGATATGATGTTTTCACCTATAATATACCATGTTAATCATTTTTGAGTCAAAAAATTCCAATCAAGTTGGAAAAATCCATTTTCAAAGTTGAATGACTATGTTAAGGACTATTTCCCTAAAACACAAAAATAGAGGTCCCATACACTTTTGTTGATGCCATAGAATAATGTTTCAAGGATATTTTATGAATAAACATGCACTCATATTATATCCATATCATAAGGTAAGATCTATGCAAAAAATAATGGGTGTTTGATTAGAGTAACATAGTGTTGGAAGACTCCCAAATCATGAAATTATTCACTACAAGTTTTTAGTGACTTCTACAAGATTTAAGCCTCAAAAGGACTTCACACCCCAAGATTTCAATGAAAGTTATAAAATTTGGCATGGAAACATCATGTTAGCTTACCCAATGTGAATAAAACTTTTCCCAAGTTTTTTCATAAATTTAAAGGACAAAAAATCCATTTTTTAGTTTTCTTGGCCTAGAGAGCTAAGAGAGGCCTAAAATGCCAAAAGAGAAGGGGGTGACAGAAGATATTTCCTTGTGATTTCAGACCTGAAATTTTTATGATATTTGGGGTCTTGTATGGGATACAAAAACCTATCTCAGTTTCCCTTGTTCACCCTTAGAACTCATGAACCATAATCAAAGCAAAAACAAGGCAACAAGCTGACACTTTTTTATTATTTTTTGTTTGAGAGCATGCTGATGTTTTTATGGAATTTTACAACTCTCCATAGTATTAACCATTTATAAATATAAAATTAATCCAAAAATAGATCAAGGTGAGGCCTATAACTCATTTTAACCCCCATCGAAAACATGGTCTTATAAAGAGCATGAGAGAAGCCCTAAACTAGGGTTTTGTTGTTTCCAAGAGTTTTAACCCTCCAAGTTTACAAAAAATTTGTAATATGATCTATTTAAAGGTTATATAAGTTATTCAAGAGTTTATTTATTTATTTTAGTCTTTATAGTATGGATTTGGTGGCTGAGGGTTCTAAATAGGGCTAGTTAGGCCTAAATGAGGGGTGGTTTCCAAAGGAGGTGTGATCTAAGAGTGAAATTAGGTAATTAAAATTGTTAGACACCTGTAATGAGATGGATAATAGCTATAAATGGTCTCATATTTTCAATAAATTTCATATATTTGTCCATACAAGAAGAATTTGATCAAAAAAGTGCTAGTATGAGCCTAGGCAAGTCAAGGTACTAAGAATGGTGCATAATGTGAGTTATTATTTTAAAGGTTTTGTACTTTAAGTTGATATTTAAATGGAATTAAATAGTAATTTTAAGGTCTTAAAGACATTTATCTAAGGAGGTGACCCTTTGGAGTGGAAAAGGCTCAAGAAACCTGTGTTAAGGGCTTGCATTGTGACAAAGTACAAGTGAGATGTTTTATGGTTGTCCTCTACTTCATATTGACCTTGGAGGAGCATAAAGGAACCTAGGATTAGTTTAAAATTAATTAATTTGAATCACTCACCTTAAACCCTCTCAAAACACACACCTATAGCTATGGAAACAACTGTCATACTCTCTCAAGCATTGTACCTACAACTACCAAGAATTAACATAGTGATATGAAAGAGAACAATAACTAAGAAGGAGGTTTTAAAAGGGGTGAGGGAATAAAAACTAATATATTAATCATGGTGACTGAGAAATAGACCAAAAAATTTATTACCTAACTCAATGAAGAATATCATGAAGTTTCAAGGAGGGTCTAAGTAGAGGAAAATGACTTACAGCTTCTCAAGTTCAAACCTTTATGAAGGTTGGTAAATGATATTGAGAACACAATGATACATAGAATTTTATTGGTCATGAATGGGTGAGTAATAAATGATGATGTATAAAAATACATCATGATAAACCTCAAAACTTCAAGGAAACAAAGTCAAGGTCACTAAGGAGTGACAGGGTTGTTGCCATCCATTGAGGTTTTACATCACAAAACCTAGGGTGAAACTTCATTTATATAAGGAAAAACTTAAGGAGAAGAAGGGGAATGATATCATGAGAATAATTATATAGGTTTTTAAACAATTCAATCTACTTTCATGCACCTCATAGCCATCACCTATATCACTGACACATAGGCATCCATGTGTTTCCCTTGAGGAGCTTGAGATGACATAAGGTAACATGAGTCAAATGGAGGTAAAAGTAAGAAAATGAATAGTGAAATAATAAATGGGGAGGTATTCATGAATTATTAAATATAAAATCATCATGATAGGTCACAAACCAAATCAGGGAGAAAGAAAACTCAGTTGTGAATTTCGACCAAGCAAACACATGTCACTAGCTTTTGCCAGAATGGGCCTACAAGCCAAAATATGCAAGCAATCATGAAATTTAGTGGATAGGATAATTATGACATATTATACCTATTAATAATTATTTATAATTTTTTTGACAATGGTAACTATTCACTGTTTTGGTACTATTAACCCTATGTCAAATCATGGTCAACATTAGAGCATGCCTTAGAGGAATTGGCCATTTTACGGCATCTATAGGCTGATTCAAAGCATGAAATTTGGTATGTGTTGTATATATGACATATTAAATCATCCAATTCAATAATAAATGTATTATAAATATTTAAAGTGCTTGTTATTCTTACATAGTCCACATGTACTCAAGAAGGCAACCATTAGAGACCAAATGAAGTTTTGTTAGTTCTGGATGCCAAGAAGGATTTAAGGAATTAGAGAGGTATTAAAATGGTATAATATTATTTTTTAAACATATATTGTCCTATTTTAGTGATAAAATTCATGGTTTTCATTTAAAGGTTTGAATAAAGACAAGTTTTGGCACGAAGGAAACATGTAGGCAGCTCAAGGTAACATTTAGTAAAAAAGGTCTACATGGTAAAGTAAACATTCAAAAGAATTTAAAATTTGTAAAATTTGTCATAGTTGTATATTATATAAATATATAATATTTTTATTGTCATGTTATTAGTGGAATAACTTGTTGTTTATGCACAATCCACCCTATGTCTTGTAATGGTCACTATTCATGCAGGCACACTTTTTGGAGTTTTAAGTTGTATTTAAGATTTAAAATATTATGGAAATGTTTTATAATTATTTTAAGATTTTTTTAAATCCTATTAAACACCTTTAAATAGTGTTCACACTCTAAAATTCAATCAAACTTTGAAGGTAGGCTCAAATCCTCACAAGTAGTCTTAAAGGCATAAAAGGAAAAGTTGATAATTTAGAGAGGTTTTATGAGGTTTTTAAGATGTCATGAATATGTTTTTAATCAATAAATATTAGTGGGAAATGTCAAATTGGTCATTTGGAGAAATTCAAGCTTTAAGGCCTAAGACATCCAGTTTTAGCCCATTTTTAGATGCTTGTTTCTTTCATACCATGAAGAGTTGGGACAAGTGATTATATTATTTTTTGATTAACTATATTTAGTTTAAATTAATTATGTATTGAGGTTGGTTAAGGTCCTAAGTTTTATGAACAATCGTTAAGAGTGTGAACATGTCTAGAATGCTTCCAAACCCTGCAAGCAATAATCTTTACGTGTGTATCTTTTCACACATTCCACATGGGAGCCAAATATTTCCAAGGGTATTGAAGGTGCCTATGTAAAATAAATAAATGTGAATAATTGGTGTAATGGGTGTCTTCATTATATGAATAATCATCTTGAAAGTGAGCTTGTTTAAACTTGTAAAGGAGCTTTTTGACTAGTTTTGTGTTTTTTAGACTCATAGGTCCATAAAATGGTATATAACTACTTTTAAACCATTTTTAATGTGTATATTACTCCCTATAACTCTTTAATAACCTATTTTGTAGAAGAATATGGCATGCTTGTGCGCCTAAGAGGTCCAAAATGGCTCAAAATTGCATATTTTTATAGGTATTGAAAGAAACAAATGGTATAAAACAATGAAAGGGGTCTACTAGGACATAAAAATCATTCCATGTAGTTTATAGCTCTTCAAAAGAGTTTCTATGGTGTCTTGCTGAGCCAATGGGTAAAAAACCTAGTTTTTGACATATTTGTGCATTGTTGTAGGTTTAATGGTGATTTTCACCATTGTTGCAATTATTGAAGGTTTTCCAAATATTATTTTTATTCATCATAAACATTACATGGATTATTAGAAGTATTATATAGGTCCATAAGTTGTCTTTAGGGTGCCAAATGGCCTTGGGAGTAGTTTTTAGGGCAATTGGTTGAGGGTGGCTCAATCTTGTGACCTAAAAAAATGGGGTCTATAGGAGTTATAGGTATCATGGAGTTTATTTCAGGTTGGAGGAGCAAATTCAAGTTGAAAATATAAAATAACCTCTAATATCAAACATGAAATATAACCTCTATGGTTAGTTAAGCACAAAATGCTAAGTTAGTTAACCTTTTGCCTAACATCTTCTAGAAGAGCAAGTGTAAGGGGGAGTAGAAGTCCAAGGGAGAGAGATTTAGAGGTTGGAGAGTGAAAGTAGAGGATTGAATACATTTTCAAATTCTTTGAATACTTTTTCTTTTTAGTGGATTATGACATCATCATCCTCAACAAGTTTTTGTCTTCTAGTGTGTTTCTCAACTAATGAGAGGGTTTGAAGACTCTTGGAGCTAATGGAGGTTAATTTTTTGAATAACGATTAGTTATAATTAACCCAACTGTGGGTTAGAATCCATGGAGGGTGGTTGGATCTCATTTATTGAATTATATTTGCTTGTCTCTTCTCTCTCTCTCTTCCCCTTTTCTCTTATATCTACCATTTCTCCCCCATTTTTGTAAGATATTCTCATTTGACAAGGAGAAACCCTATCAAAATTTGTAATAAAGACCTTTTGAAGTAATAAAGATCAATTTTTACCTATCTCTTTCATCTAAATTTCAATTAGCAAACTTTTGCATGATGGCCTTGTGAAGAAGTGTTCTTCCATGTCCATTGTCCTTCTTTCTTGCCTATTTTTAGGTGTTTTCAAGTTATTTGTAGGTTTTAACTTGAGCTCTTTCCATCATTAACAGATGCTTGGTGTGAATTTTTAAATTCTTCTTTTCTTCATGTATTATTTGGTGAGCCTATTTTATGAAACACTTATGTAAATTAACTAGTTTGTGAGGTTATGTGAGCAAGAATTATCTTATACTAAATTAGTGTTTTTTTCATGCTTATGTGAGTGTCAATCAATTTGGTTTATCACACATTTAGCTCTCTTATTTACCATATACCCCATATTTACCTCTTTTCCAAGAAAAAACATTAGTTTAGGTGATCTACCAAGAGGAAGGTGACCTTCTCTAGAGGTTCAACCTCACTACCAAATACCCATAGCATGAGGTTGCTCCAATATTGTAGATGGGAGTGAGAGAGCCTAAAATACTCTCCCAAAAAGGTGTAATTATATGCTACAATAGTAACCCCATATTTATAGTGTATATATGTATCCTAAAATCCCCTAAAAATTTGAACTATGTCAAAAAACCTAAAAATTAAAAATCCACAAAAATCTCAAAATAGCTTAGTTGTCTTATCTTGTGACATCTTGTCCTATGTCTTAAGTTATCTATGCCATCATGAATTTTATTATGTCTTATTTATCTTATCATCTTGCCTTGTCTTATTTCCTTATAGTCTAATCATTTTATCATCTTCTCTTATTTCAACATCCTAGTCATCTTGTTTTATGTCTTCCACATCCTTATCCTAAATTATCATAGTCCCTAGTCTACTCCAAGTCCATACCTTGTCCAAGTTCCTATCCTTAATCCAAATTCACATCATCATGACTGAATTAGTCCAAATCATAACCTAATCACTTATCTCATTGACTCTCATCTGGATAATTATACAAGACGCAATGTCACTACATGTGGATACTTGTGTGTGTTACTTGTCTACTCTATGTTGTTTTATTTATTTGTATATGAGTGTCTTATGTTTTGTTTCTTTTTAATCATACATCATACATATTTTTATCTATTGGGAAATTAATGAGGATGCTATGATGACACCAAAAGAGATAATAATGTGTTTAGATTCCCTCAATGATGAAGAATTTGCTATTTACCCATTCACTTTGGCACAACTTCCCCTTGGTCATAATTATATCACGGGGAATATTTCCAAGTGCTATATTTATCAGATTTATTAGACTATGATGAACCTTATTAAATTAATTATGGCTTGATAATTTCTCTTTATCATCTAATAGTACTTATTCCATCATCAATGCCATCATCTCATTCCACTAGTCTAATATCCACTCATTCTTTTAATTCCTTTATCATCACATTTTTATACTCTAACCAATCATATATCATCTATGTAGTCATAAAAATTTCATCTCCAATAATTTCTCTTAGTACTTTATCCTCATGTCTAACATTTGGGTTGAACCATATATCTAACAATTGACATGTCTAATGGTCCTCATCATCATAATATTTTGATCCATCATCATCATCATTTATTCTTGTCTAAACTATATTGGCCTAAGGTCTTTTCAAACCCCGTAAGTAGTGCTTAGTCACATGAAATGCCTACGGTAAGCTCAAAAAATCTCTCCTCTTTCCCAATCATTCATCACCATATTTATCTTTTCATCCTCACATCTTGCATAGATAAAATACTTGAGCTATAATATCACTCATTTATCAACAAGTTTATTTATCAATCACAATCCCTACAATCATCTCCCCAACCTTTTCATCAATTACCCAAACTTGTAAATTAGGCCCAAAAAATCACAACATTCATCTTTTCTTCATTAGTCATCCATTATTATTGATTGGTCAATTCATCATTTAAATTTTATAGTTTCCTTCCTCGATTGGGGCATGACCAGAACCATAAATTTATCATCATCAATCACTCCATTGTATGTGTCTTTGCTAGAGGTATTATCACTATTAATCACATTGTGGCTTATTGATTCAATGTAATGCAATATAATTCTTCCCCTTCATCTTTTGGTCACTCAATCATATCATTTATACCCTCCCATATCCTTTATCATTTCATTTGACTTCAGCTTTGAGATACCCTCATCGTTAATCTTATTCTATCATTATCTTATTTTCTTTCCCAATGCTATCCCAACATGTGTCCTTACTTGGGATAGGTTTAAATATCATGGCCTTTATCATTTCTATCTGTAGCTCTCCCTGGCATGTGTCCTTGCCTAGGAAATGTTGAAAGCTTGTGGCCTTTTATCACATCATCATAATCATTTTTGTTCCCTATGCATATGTATTTGTTAGGGGTATAATCCATTTTTATCTTAGTTCTTAGGTTGAGTTGATTTTCTTCATCATCTATCTCACATCTAACATCTAATCACCTTGTCTATCCATTACATCCCACCCCTTACTTCCTCTTTTGAGTGGTCATCTTTCTCATTCTTCCTCACATGTCCTCTCGAGGGGGAATTATAGTCACTAACATCATTAACTAAAATTCATCCATGAAGTGGGTTTTATTTGAAATACCATCACTCCTTCCACTTCATCCACTCATAATGCCTTTTCAAAGATGGAAAAATTGTATGCACCTAAATCTGCTCACCCTAAATATTTTACTAATCTCACTTTTTCTCTTAATTAATCTCATAACCATAGTCCTCATTAAATAATTAATTCCCATAGAATTTCATTATTCCTCATCATACTAACCTTACCCCTTCCCACTTCTTAATTAATTTATCTCAATCACCATTATCTAATAACTAATCCCACTTGTCTAATATTTGGGAATTTTTAATTCTCATGACTCACCTACCTACCTACTCCTAGGATTTCTTACAAGCCTAGACCCTAATCCCCTTCTAATCCTTAATTAGTCCTAACATGAAACTAGAGGCTTCTACTCTCTATAAACTTCCCTCATCCTCCACATTTTATAAGAAACTCCATTTAATTAGTCCTAACATGAAACTAGAGGCTTCTACTCTCTATAAACTTCCCTCATCCTCCACATTTTATAAGAAACTCCATTTCTAGATAACTCTAAGGAATTTTAAATTCATTATAATTCCCCTCTTTTTTCTAGAGTCTTCTTCTCTATAAACTTCTAATGAATTTTTAATTCATTGGAAAATCATCTCCCAATTGCCTATTTAAACACACCATTTCCCTCCATTATAACTAACTATAATATAACTAGAGAATCCATGTCCATTCTATGATAAAATATTCCATCAACATAGTCTTTAATCAAGTCATTGTTCAAGCCAGAATCATGCTATAATTTTGATTCTATCCATAGAAATCCAAAAACAAAGTCAAGAATCATTGAAATTAGTTTTGAATATCCTATAGAGAAGCCAAGAGGATCAAATTCAAGGTAAGAGTGTTCTTATAATTCTAATTTTCTTCCATGTTTCCTCCTTGTGATGCTATTGTGCTTTTGGGTTAAAATTACTATTTGTAGTAGTTTTGATCAATAACTCAAAAATACAATCATACATTGGTAATCATGGTGGGACAACCCCTTAAATTTAACTATTTTTCATGTTAGAAGTGTTTTGAAAAATTGAAAGATTAATTAGATGAAAGAAGAGCTCTAGATTTGATCATTTTTTCACATATAGGCAAAAAACGTTTTTGCTCTACAAATTATAATATTACATATGTGGTTTGCCATTAAATATATAATTTTACGTTAAATATATTTTTCAACCACTAATATTTGAAAATTTTAATAGATTTTCAACTAGTGGCAATACTACCACTCATAAAAGGTATTTTTTTTATATCAATTTACAGCTTTACAGTCTAAGTTGCAATTTTGTAGATAATTGTTTTAAGGTAAATAGCCACTCCTATATAGATATTTATCCTTATGCATGCTTATATTAACATCTTTATTTTGTAGGAATATGTCAAAACCTTAGCATATATAACCTTAATAGTTAGTTAATTTAAATCAATATCACTAATACACAGTCACAATATTAAAATAGAACTACGATATATCTTTTGAGAATAATGATTTTGCTTGTGACTAAACGTTGCTAGAATAGTTTGTTAATGGTGACTATCTAACACTTGTCTATCTATGTACAATTATTTTCTATTAATAGGAAGAAGAGGAGCTATCTAGAGTAATATATCACACTCATTTACCCCATTTTCCACATGGTGCAAAATCACAAGTTTTGAAAAGCATTTTTGTTTATAATAATCGATTTTGTCTAATAATAGGTAGTTTTGAATTAAAAATCTTAGGAAGTAAATATTACATTTTGATTTATATTAACTTCATCTTGTGAATCCTTTTGACATTCCATATTCTCCATATAATCAAATTTTATGCATCTAGTTTACATTTTCTAAATAAGTAACACTTTTTATCCTTTCAAAATTGCATATCACAATTAGGTAATATTGCTTAACATAGGCATTTTCATGCACAAAAAGTAATTTGGATTTTATAAATTTCAATAATATAGTTGTAGATATAGTCTTAGTTTAAGCCATTTTAATCACCTTATAATCTTCTAAAAGTATCTTAAATCACCATTTTAATATTTTGTTAATCCTACCATTAGATTTTTAGGGTGTTTCCTTAATGACAAAGTTGTAGATTGTGAATCACAGTATTGCATTTTTACTTGAGACATTGAATAGCCACCTATATTTTTTTTAAAAACATATTTTATGATTAGTTAACTTCCTATAAAACCTTGCATTAGACATCTATGATATTGTCCTAGACTTACAGTTTTGTGCTCTTTGGAAGCATTTTTGCATATAACTATGTATATGTCATTTTCCCTTCTATAGTTTTATTTTTGTATTTAAATTATCCTTTATTGATTATATTTAAGTATCATTTTTAGTGAATTTTGATTCATTAAAATGGTTCCATAAGTCCCAACTTTAATTTGGCTTTGGGGGTGTTTCCCCTCAACCCCACCTTGTACCATGATAGAGAGCACACCATGGGTTTTTACCCTGAACTCCATAAGGGTAATTACCCCTTGAACCCATAATGGGTGATACCAATTAAACCTATAAGGGGAGTTAACCCTTGACCCAAATGGGGGATACCACCCCTATACCCCCGTATTTTGGCCCCTCATCCAAAGAAGTTATAAATTTAAATCATGATTTATTCAGTGATTTTTATTAAGGCTTATTAGACTAACATCATGTTTCTCAAAGGGGTGAATCTAATAATAATTTTGAATTCATAACATCTTCTCTTGTAGGTCATATATTTCTTCTAATATCTTGTCTTATAGGTTTTCCCTCAAAGATTTACAATTGAAACTACTAATCACTTGTCTTACAAGTTGCCTGTCAAAGATATTTTGGAATTTAAAAAATAATCTTTTAAATATCTTATATGTATTTTGTATATTTAATATATAAATTAATTAACTAATAAATATTTTTATATGCTTGTGTGTCACCTAAGGTCTACAGTTGTGTATTTTCTCCTCCTTACATATTTATAGTGATTCTCAGAGGATAAAAAATTATTAATAAACCCTCTAATTTCTCTTTTTTAGGGGAAACATAACATGGAATTAACACACATTCACTTGCTATAGTCTTAGGGTGATATTAAATATAGATTTCACCACTATGCACTAATCTACACTATGTGTTTTAGTGGAGTATAAATATTAGGGACAATTATTGTTAAGCTAAGTGGTTGATCCCATACAGATCTTCCATGAAGGGGAAGAATTAATTATCTCAACCAGGCATTAGATAACACCATAGCAATCTCCCTTGTTTATCCCCATCAATAATCCCCATCTACACCTATCCTACATGCTATCACACCATGATCAACTCCATTGTCCATTCATCATAACCAAAGTCAATATATAAGTGATAAGGTCATCCTGTTTGATGAATATATCTTAGCCAATAAGGATGAGTGTTTGTTATAGCTATTGGACATAGGTTCAAACCTTCCAAATGAATTAAATACCATAAGCCAAAAATCAACTCTCAAATAAGTCCCTCATTAATGGTTATCCCCATCTAATTATCATGACAACTAATTTCATTCTAGTCCATCATCCACTAGTCCTAGTTTTAGTTATGACCTTTCTAGTTTAAGGATTAACTTGTTTAATAACTTTATTATTTCTAACAAGGATGAAATCCTCTTGTAGGTCCTTGAGATGGGTTCCTAAATTACCAAAGGTCTTGACCTTATTCATCTAACCTTACCCCCAGTTCATACCCATCAATTATTAAATACTCCATGTAACAATCAAAATCCATCATCAGTCCCACATCATAATAGCAAAGGGAATCCTGTCTTATCAACCTCATTTAGTTCTAGTTAACCTTATAACCAATCTCACACATTTCCATACCATTCTTCCATTCCTAAATCTGACACATCCACATCTAACACTATCAATAAATAATATACCTCTCTTAATATCCATATAATCCTATTTTAGAAACTAAGCACCATAGGCATGATTGTTCACTCAAACACACGACCTCTATATTTTTAAAAACACAAACCATCTTAGTATTGATTTCACTCTTTTAGATATTATTCCCAAAATTTAATTAATAATGGAGGCATTAAAATTGAGGGTGAATCTAATGCATCCATGCCTATGAGTGTGCAAAAGGGGGTATGCCAAAAATTGATTCCTAAGAATGATCAAGATTATTTCCTCATTAATTAAGGTCATGACCCTAATCATTGACATACCATAACCATACTTGATCTAATGATAACTATATCATATTCAAATCAAATCCCCCACTTTCACAAATATGTTAAGCCTAAATCACCCATTCACAAACCTAAGGTGAAGGAGGCACTTACAGACAATGATTCTATCAAAAAGGCCCTCTTTATGGATACTATCAAAAAATAATTTCTTGGATATATCACCTCACTAACATCCTTTTCAAATTCAACATTTGAATGGATAGGATCATGTTCAACATCAACATTTGAATCAAATTCCACATTAGAAATATTATTCCTTTTAGATAATGAGAGTCATGTTGATGCCTATCTCTTTGAAGATTTGTCTAATTAGAATGTCAACTAGTTATAAGGAATGATTTTTGATCTATATCAGGATGATGAAATAATAACATAATTCTTGGATGCTTAATCAGTCAAAGATCATCAAGCTAGATATGAATCAAATTTAGATGTTACTTCTATGAAGAGTCTTAGTCTTCCTTTTGATATTATTGAGAACACTTTCTCCCACATCAAGGTTGGGTGTCCTAGTAGCTCCTATGAGGACTCTACTTCCTATTATCCCCTTAATTCACCCCTTCCACCATACATTCCTAATCATCCACCTCCTCTTAAAAATCTTTCCATCCCACTCCCTAAATGGGATAAATAGGAACATGCATCATTGTATTCCCTTACAAAAATAATATCGTGTGTCAAATATACAAGGATATATGTAAATGATCAATTAATCAAGTAAAATAATCAAGTTAGATATGATCCAAACATAATTAATAAAATTCAAAAAGAATTTTGTAATTAGCCAAGTCAAAAAGTATCATCCCCTAGCATATATGTCCTTTATGTTCTAGGGCACTATCAAAGTCAAAATAATCATGTATAATAAAATTAATCTAGTGAAGCCTATTTAAAAGAATCAAGGGGAATCAAAATTGAAGTCAAATATCAAAATATCAAACCAATATCAAAATTCATATGGTTGATCATCCTCCTAATGTTTGGATCAAAAAGAAAATAAGTCAGAAGGATTTGGATCCCTTAATCTCATGACACCAATCAAAATGTCTCCTCCACAATATCCAATGATGTATTTAACTATTGAACTCCATTTCCACTCACCTTCTAGTCACAGTATCCATCATAAACATATCACTCATTCACATCCTATATCTTACCATCAAAATCTAAACCTAATCACATCCATACCATACCTCAAATCCATAAGTAGTAACATCTCTTATAGGGGTTATAATAATACCTAGTCGAGACATTCATAAGACATTAAATCAAGAATCAATAAAGGTCACACAAATATTAATGAATCCATCATCAATAATATGGTCCTAGCATCACACATCTCTAGAATGTGTGTCAGTTGAAAGATAAATTAAACATATACATCATGCATCTCACTCACCTCTAATAAATTAAGATACCAAAAAAAAGTCAAAAAATAAAAGAAAAAAAATAAAATTATTTGTCCAATGGTGAAAACCAATCTTATATCACCTTGGGCAAGTAATATGATTAAAACTAGTTTTCAATGTCATGGTAAAATAGCCTATGATCCACATTATACCTCAACACTTGGGGCCAAGATCCATTTCATTCGCATAATATCCCTTATCAATCTCATACATGTCTATCTTACCCATTTGTTTATTGTGTTTACCCATCATATGTCATAATATCATGCATCCTATTATGTCCCTCATTTCTTGTAATCTTGACATTTGTATGGATGGAATATGTCTTAATAAATTTTGTAGCATCACCACCTTGTAATATCCTCTAATGAATACTCAAGTAAATAGATACATCATTCCTTAATAATGTGGTCATTGGAAATCCCTAGTGCATTATTCCTTAGTCCTCATCCCCTTTTCAACACCACTCCCATCCTTTTGTCATACCATCCATTATTCCATCCATCCTTACCCTAGTTTCTAGTCTTGTTATTTACCTTTTCTAGTAACCCCATTTGTATAGTATACATACGTATCCCAAAAACCCCTAAAAACTAAAATATTTCAAAAACACTAAAATTTACAAAATCCACTAAAATACCAAAATATATAAGTTGTCTTGTCTTGTGTCATCTTGTGTTGTCTTGATTTATCCATGTCATCATGTCTTGTATTATGTCTTTGTCATATTATCAACTTTACTTATCTTATGTCCTAATAGTCTTATAATTTTATCATCTTGTCTTATCTCAACATTATAGTCATCTTGTCTTATGTCTTATGTATCCTTATCCTAAATTATCATAGTCCTTAGTCTACTCCAAGTCCATACCTTGTCCAAGGTCTTATCCTTAATCCAAATTCATGTCATCATGACTAACTTAGTCCAAATTATCACCTGATCATTCATCCCATTGAATATCATCTGGACAATTATACAAGACACAATGACACTACATGTAGATACTTATGTGTGCTACTTGTTTATTCTATATTATTTTATTTTTTTTCATATGATTGTCTTATGTTTTATTTGTTTTTAGTCCTGTGTCATACATCTTCTTATCTGTTGGGAAATGAATGAGGATTATATGATGATACAACAAAATATATATTAATGCTTTTAGGTGCCCTTGATGATCCAAATTTCACTATTTTCCCATGCACTTTGGCACAAATTTCCCTTGGTCATTCTTATATAATGGGGTATAGTACCAAGTGCTATATTTATTGCATTACATAGACTATGATTACCTCTATTAAAATAATGATGGATTGATCATTTATAATAATCATATAATCATATTCATCCCATCCTAAATTCTATCATCCATTTTACTGGTCTAGTATCCACTCATTCCTTTAATTCCTTTATCATCACATTTTTATCTTCTAACCAATCATATATCATCCCTCTAGTCATCAACATCTCATCTTCCACCATTTCTCCTAGTTCTCTATCCTCATGTCTAACATCTAATTCAAACCATGTATATAACAACTAACATGTTTATTAGTCCTCATCATCATTTAGTCTCATCTAAACTACATTGACCTGAGGTCTTTTTAGACCATGTAGGTAGTGCTCAATAACATGGCATGCCTGAGGTGGGAATAGCCACTCTCTCTTATTTTCCCATCATTCATCACAACATTTATCTTGTCATCCTCACATATTACATTAATCAAATCTATAATCTATAATATCACTTATTTATCATCTAAACTACTAATCAATCATAATCCCCATAATCATATCCCTAGCCTTTTTGGGAATCACCCACACCTATTGATTGGGCCTAATAAATCACAACATCCATATTTTATTCATCTATCATTTATTATCACTGATCAGTCAAATCATTACTTTAAGTTTATGGTTTCCTCCCAATTAGGGTATGACCAAAACCATAACTTTATCATCATCTATTTCTCCCTTATATGTGTCTTTTCTAGTGGCATCATCACTATTAATCACATTATGGCTCATTGATTGAATGAAATGTAGTCTAATTTTTCTCATTCATCTTTAGGTCACCCAATCACATCATTTATTCCCTCCTATCTCCTTCATCATATCACTTGACTTCAGCTTTGAACTACCCTCATCATTAATCTTATCCAATCATTATCTCTTTTTTTTTATGCTCTCCTAACATGTGTCCTTGTTTAAGATATGTTGAAAGTTTGTGGCCTTTACTAATTTGGTCTATATCTTTCCCTATCATGTGTCTTTTCCTATGATATATTAAAATATTGTGGTCTTTTATCTCATCATTATCATTTTTTCTCCCTATACATATGTCTTAGCCTGGGGCATAATCCATTTGAAGCTCACTACTTAGGTCGAGTTTATTTTCTTCATCATCTATATCACATCTATCATCCCCCCATCCATCCCATTATTCCTTACAAGTCCTGTTGAGGGGGAATCATAGTCATTAATATCATTTACTAAAATTCATCCATGAAGTGATTTTTATATGAAAGACCATTACTCCTTCCACTTTTTCCACTCACATGCCATTCCAAATAAGATAAAAATGTATGCACTTAAATCTGCTCACCCTAACCATTTTATTAATCTCAAATATATATCATAATTAATCCCATAACCATAGTCCTAATTAAATAAACAAATCCCATCCCCCTTAATTATTACTCATCATACCAACCTTACCCCTTCCCACTTCATTAATTCATCTAAATCACCATTATCTACTAACTAATCCCACTTGTATAATATTTGGGAATTTTAAATTCCCATGACCCACCTACCTACTCCTAGGCTTTCCTAAAATCCTAGCCCCTAATCCTCACCTAATACCATTCTAATCCTTAATTAGTATTAACATGAAATTAGAGGATTTTTCTCTCTATAAACTTCTCTCATCCTTCACATTTTCTATAAATCTCCATTTCTAGAGAACTCTAAGGAATTTTAAATTCCTTATAATTCCCCCCTTTTTTATAACTTTATTCTCTAGAAACTTATAATAAATTTTTAATTCATTGGAAAAATACTCCATACATTTCCTATTTAAACACACCATCTCCCTCCATTCCAACTAACTAGAAACTAACTAGAGAATCTATGTCCAATCTATGCTAAAATCTTCCATCAACATAGTATCTAGTCAAGTCATTAATCAAGAAAAAATCATGCCAAAAATATGATTCTATCCATATCATGTTGGAATCAAAAACAATAAGAGGGTGTGGGAGGGTGGGTGAATCATTTTACAAACTTTTATTTCTATTCCATATACCATTCATTAACCTTTCAAACCAATCTAGTAAACAAGC